>QVNV01019082.1:0-114029 GCA_014825455.1 Pseudomyrmex pallidus
ACGTAGCGTATACTTACGCTGTATGCGCATCCCCTCCATGCTATCGCTGCTACCGCATGCTACCAAGTGTTCAGAATCTGGCATCTCTGCAGTTAGCGTCTAGTACAGTAGATAGCAGTACGTTGCGAGCGGTTTTGTATATATTGTAAAATATCTTCGACACACTCTGCTTTGTGCGAGAAAAAACAAAAAGAAAACATTTGTGTTTACCTCGTAATTGTCGCGCAATTGTTTTATTGACGAACAAAACTCGAAAGAAATGATTCCGACGCTTCGCTGGAACGCTGAAACACGTTTTCGACGATGTTAAATGAAATAGTCAAAATCTCGTATGTATGTTATCGATTGAGAATCTGATTGGTTAAGCCAGTGTTTAATGCAAGTATGGCCGCTCTGCCGTCACCTACGCAGGTATGTTGCAATTTTGACATTTTCCTGAGACGTATCGCAATGGAAAAGATTCGCGCGACGTTGAGGAAAGTCAATTTCCCGAAGTCTCGTTGCGATCCGCGTCAAACCGTCAAAATGACCGCTCGATCTTGGAGTTTTTCTCAGACCGCCGCATCAGTCGATAATCTCAAACGGTCTCTCTAATTTGAAGCATCCGTTTTTGATAGCTGACAATCGTTTATTTCTATGAATGTTTAATCACTCGGATAAGAATTTCCGTTGTTGTTAACGTTAACGTACATGTGAAAACAACTCGTTCTTCTAACACTTTTTGATTGATGAATAAACTCACTGGGCGTAGCGTCGTGCCTCTTATTCTTCTTTTTCTCAGCCTATTCGAATTGTAATTTTAACATTGGTTCTCTTATAGTCTTCCTATTTTTTTTTCTTTTATTTATTGTAAAAACTTTTCTTTATTCTCACAAACTCAAGTGAAGAACAACGCATACTTGTTTTGCAGGTAGCTGGAAACCATACCGCAATATATGAAGCTTATTACAATCAGGTATATGGTTTACATAAAAGAAAAAAGGAACAAGTATTCCACGAACAGATGCACACACACACACACATACCAATTGACATAATAGTCAGTACATAATAGACAAGTATAGTCTGTTTGTGTAAAACTGAGTTGTTTTTGTGTTAGGTTGATCCAAATGGATATGGGAGAATTGAGGCAATGGATGCTGCGAGATTTCTTAAGAAATCCCAGCTGAGTGATGTTATTCTAAGTAAAATATGGGATATGGCGGATCCACAATCACGTGGATCATTGGATAAATCTGGTATGTTTGTTGCTCTAAAGCTGTGTGCTTTAGCTCAAACAGGAAAAGATTTAAACATGTCTAATTTGAGTCTTGAATTACCACCACCAAAAATGGTAAAACAATCTCTTTATATTTGCAATCAGAGGAGAAATATATATTTGTGTATTCTGTTTTATTACTTTTTTGCCTTTTCATATTTTAGGGAGATATCCCAGTTATTCCACAAAAGACTGTCACGAATGCTCTGCCTGTTATTAAATCTATCAACAGTGGAGATTGGTCAATAACTCCTACGGAACGCGCGAAATATGATCAGCTGTTCGATAGCCTACAGCCAGCCAATGGATACATATCTGGAAATAAAGTAAAAGGTGTTCTTATGGACAGCAAACTTCCTTTAGATACTTTAGGAAAGATTTGGGATTTGGCTGACATGGACAAGGATGGTATGCTGGATAGACATGAATTTGTAGTTGTAAGTATTTTAACTGATTATTGCTACATATTGTTATTCAATGTAATAAATGTTTTACATTAGCAAGAGTAAACTTGCAAGTTCTAATTGTTGTTGCACAGGCCATGCATCTTGTGTATAAAGCGTTAGAAAAATATGCAATACCAAGTGTACTTCCACCAGAATTAATGCCACCTGGTAAGAGAAAAGACATTATTAATAAGCCTAAATCTCCTATAATGAATATATCGGCATCGCCATCGCCACAACCACCGCCACCGCCAATTCCACCCTTACCAAACACAATGGCTGTAAAGAGTCTGAGTGGATTAGACGATGTAAAAGTAATATTGGAAAACTCAATATATATTTTTATATTTGTGTATCATGAAAAAAGGAAAAATATAAAACGTGATTATGATTTTTTTTCTAGAAGAACGTACAGTGGGTAGTTTCCGCTGAAGATCAAATAGCTGCGGAAAAATTGTTTATACAAGCTGACTTGGACAGAGATGGATATGTCTCGGGTTTAGAAATCAAAGACGTCTTCCTACAAAGTGGACTTCCGCACACCGTATTAGCTCACATATGGTAAGTAGTCAAACTTGTAGCAAACTTGTTTTGAAATTGCGATGTTAATGGGAATGTTTGATGAATCAGGGGTCTGTGTGATACTTGTCAAGCCGGGAAGCTGAATAAGGAACAATTTGCCATAGCTATGTGGCTTATCAAGCAGAAACTTAACGGCATAGATCCTCCAGCGGAATTAACTCCTGAGATGATACCGCCTTCTCTACGAAAAACTGGAGAAACTATTGTGGTAAAAAAACATTCACTTTTCTTACATCACATCAGATTATTTGTTAATAATATTCTGATGTCGTTCGTATTTTTTTTACGTATATTATATATGTTTTTAAATCATTATTACCCTTACGTGTAACAATCGCGATAAAGCTACGAAAGTTTAGTTTGCTTAATTTACATCAGTATCTTTTTATGTGCAAACCTCGCGACTAGTACATCGTAAATCGCATTTGCCTTTTAAATGCTCTCCAAAATACTATCAGCACTACACTTAATATGAAGATTAAGCTAATTAAGATAACATGATGATTGAGTTTTAATTCCACTTCTTCAGATACGTTCAGTTTGATTATTCCAGCGACTTCATTATTTTGCCAGCAACTAATAATTGAAAGTAGGTTTTTTAGATTTATTATTACTTGTCTTTTGTGAAATTGCTTCTTTTTACGTACCTATAAATATTTGCGTCCTCAAATTTCAGAGATGTCAATAATATGTGCATCTGAGGAGTAATTCGAATTCTCCCGTTTGATTGTTGCTCGATTTGAGATGAAATTATCGCTTTTTTATCAATGCGCCAAACAATTGGAATATCTGCTTTTAAATTTCTACAATATTAACCAAATTATTCTTTCTTTTTAGTTGTATCATTATTGAAACATAAATTTTTTATAGTTTATCTTCAAAATTGTCGCATTACCCTGGACAAACGAGTTTTATCTTTTTATTACGTTTTGCGTAAATTATATTACGTTCCACGGACGGCAACAGCTGAGGCATTCCCTGAATCATAGAATATATACCGGCGCTATTGTTCGCTCTTTCGAGAACGTTGCCTTTCTCGTCGCGCACTTCGAATATCGCTTGTTTTCGGCATTTTTTCTACCAAGAATAATTTTGATTTCATTTGTTAGATTTTCCAATCGTGATTCTTGCTTTTTCTTTTTTACATAATTTGTTTGCTTTTAATAAAATACAATACCTTGCAATATTGTCTCATAACTTCGGTTGTTCTGTTCCTGATTGCCGGTATTATTTGTATTTGTTTTGGAACTAATTTCGATTTACACGGTAATGTGTTTTTAAACAGCAATAACGCCGTTTTTAATTGAGTTTTAATTGAGTTTTTCAGAGTCTCGTTTATTGTTACCGCTGAAGTTGTGTCTTCTTCCGTTTTCCTCAAGCTTTTAGTTCTTCCTTACAATTGAGATTGAATTTAGCAAAAAAGAATACTTGAGAGAATATTTTTATTTACATCTTAGTTTTGTGTATCGTATTTCAGTTTTTATTTAACGCACCAGAGATCACGCAGTAACCGTATCGCATTTTTATTCCGACCGCGTCACACGTAGAGCACGAGCTCCATGTTGTCCACGAAGTGTGAACCTTCAAAATAATAAGAAGAGAAAATAATCAATAAAAAACGTACATATCTTTTTTTGTATTTTTGTTATTTTCACGCGTATAAAGAATATTTTTTGAAAATGTTAAAATTAACTTTTAATTCATATTCCGGCACATTTGCTGCCGATACTGCGTGTGATGCATTAGGCGCCGTATCCGGGAATACAATATTTATCGCCTCGACGTTGTTATCAACGTGTAAATAGTAAACCGATCCCGCAGTATCTCCCATTTCGCACCAATACATTCCCTCTTGCTGTAACTAAGAGAGAACGATTTTTTTCCTCGTGTGCGTTGAGTTAATATCTTTTTGTACCTTGATGTTATGCATGACGATATACTGATTGCTTGCCGAATTGAGAACTTGATCCACATCTTGTGTCACATTCTCAACAACACCGTGTTTACTGCTATTGAAGTACCACTCTATTAGATCAATCATGTGTACTTCTATGGGCGAAATGCAGATTTGACATTTTAAACTGTAAAATCGATTTTGTTGTCATTTGATCTCAATTGTGTATATAACCGAAATAAAGCGATAAAGACTTTATGACAAGTAAATAATTTAATATTCTATGTAAATGTATTTTACTTTCTTTCATTAACTACTGAAGCCACAGAAGGTCTTTATCGCTTTTCTTTTTACTAAGTTGTTATTTTTTTTGATGATCTAACGTTACAGATGTTCCCTCTAACGCTGTAAGCGCGGTAGGATAGCTGATCCTCTTGCGACTTATAGCTGCATATGTTTCTTCCAGGCACTTGTAATAGTTCAACCACTGCTGTTTGTGTAATTGTTTTAAGGTCTCATTAGCTCTCGGATAGTCATACTTGTCAATGTTCAGAAACATCTTGTCACCTTTTTTTTCATAGTTCACGTCATTTATAATCATTATTCAAAGTAGCAAGTGCGATTGAGATACTTACCACGCTTGTCCGACAAGTTCGGTCGCAGTAAAGCAAAGGATATGTCGTTTAAGTAACTAACTAAGATAAGCATTACATAAATTTTCATGATCATTAACATAACACATTCAACTTCGCACAGTGAAGTTATTCGCAGCAGCGTGTTAAAATAAAACATCAGGCAACGAAGTCGCGTATATATATATGTATAAACTGTACTTTAAATCTTAAATCAATATATGCATGCGCGCGCGTCCGTACACACACACACACACACAAATATTTTATCAAGGGTCAAATATTAATACATGTAAAATATATTTATATTACAGGAAAACAATAACATATCAGGTTACTCAAATCCAGAATTAGATATGATCAGTAAAGATATAGCGGAGCTTGTACGCGAAAGACAAAGTATGGAGCAGGATATAGCGCAGAAGGAAGCTGACATTAAAATAAAGAACGGAGAGATTAAGAGCCTTCAAAGTGAATTGGACACGCTCGCGGCAACTTTGAAACAACTCGGAAATCAGAAGGGTGAGGCGCAGAAGAGATTAAATGACCTGAAAGCGCAGGTAAACAGAAGTATCATGATGTACGAATTCTTTAGCTTGCTTGTTGTATGTACGCAAGCGTTGCTTTTTAGGCACAACTAAACGCAGTGCTACATAAATGTTATTTTTGTAAGATAATATCGATTTATACGTAACAATAGTTTAACGAATGTAGTTTAATAATAAAAAGAAAAATTGTTTGCGTGCGGCTTTGGTATGTGTCTTGACACAATAATAAAAACCATAATAGAGGAACTATATGTGATACATTCTATGTGTGTATGAATACATAAAATGCACATATAAGCGATACAAATGCGTATTATATTTGTCAACGCGTGTTTCAGTTTAATTTCTTGTTTTTGTTAATTTGTTTCTTATATGTTTATTTATGTTATATTTAATTTGTGCAGATATAGGCGAAACACAAAAATAAGATGAAATTAGGAAACAAGAGGAATTTTCTAATTGATTTTTTATTTTGTATTGTATTTTTGTTATTTTGTATTTTATTTTATTATGTTTGGCTTTGTAGAAGGCTGAAGTAGATAGGAATTTGAGTGAAGTCGAAGAGAAGATTCAGGAGGAACTGAAGAAGGTATACCAAAGATCACAGTATTGCTTAGGTTTGGATCGTTAGTGTGGTCTGTCGTGATAGAAAATAAATTGCGGATATTATGTATTCTTCTTTTTTTTTTGTAATAAAAAAAATGTGTATGTACATATTGCTGCTTTGCCGACATACCAAAATTGTTATATTCTCTTCTTTGTCTTATGCAAAATAAGTAAATGTGTAATTAAATGTAAAAGTAATTAATTTCAAATATATTTTCATTCTTTTCGACACTGTCTTGTACAATTGCTGCATAAAAATACATACTAATAAATAACAAACAACTCTTATTACTTGTACTTTTCAAATTTGTAACAGGGAGAGCGAGTGTACAATTTTCACATGTTAATTTTATCTTCCCAAGGTCGACAAACTCCGCCAACAAGCCGAGGAACAAGAATCGGTATTGCGAACCCAAGAAGACGAACTAAATCTTAAGCGACAAGAGCTCGAGGGTTTGCGACAGGAAGAGCAACAATTGGAACAGCAGCAGAACAAAAACAGGGACCAACTAAATGAACTGACGAAAAAATTGCAGGACACTCAGTTAGAGATTTGTCAAGCGAAGGCGAAAATCACTCATTTGCAGGAACAGCAACGTCAAATGAGTGACGCTATTGCGCTTTACGACTCCGCTCTCGCTGCAGGAGACGTCAATCTTGTACCTGATACTAGTCTACAGTTTGTACCCGAGTTTGAAGATGAGTACGTATTATGTTTCAGTCAAATTTCTCTCTGCTTTGTGTGATTGTAACAATGATAGCGAGATTTCAACACATATATACGTGCAAAAACAGATACGAAACGAAGAATGCGGATGAAACCAAGGAAACAGAAACGGATGCTTTTTCGAATGCAACTGGCGCATTGGATGGATTTGGAGAACAAGATCCTTTTGCATCAAATAAAGCCAAAGAAGCGTTCAGCTCACCTACAGCTGATCCATTTGAAAGCGCGTTTTCTGCGCAACCGTCTAATGTAAGTTTTCACTCAATTAACATTAAGCGCATATTTATCTTGTCTCTTACAAATATGATCGTTAATGGAATGAACAAAAAAAACTATAGACTGGTTTCGAGGCGGATCCTTTCACTGCGTTCGATCGTCCTAATGTAACAACGAAGCAAGATCCTTTCGAACCGTTCGGAAATGGAAAGCGAAACGAGACGAAATTATCCACTACGGTATGTAAAGTTTTATGTTTACAACAAATTTAATATAGTTAAATGTAATAAAGTGAAACTTGGAGAAAGTATTCTGTTATTAATTGTAAGTTTCTTTTTTCTTTTATTAAGAACTCGAAGGATCCATTCGGGGACGATCCCTTCGCGAATCTTCACGCTCCTCCGCGCCCCGAGAGCCCGAGTCCTGCTCTTCCACCGAAAAAGGCAAAGCAACCGCCACCGCGACCAGCTCCGCCACGACCGAGTCAAGGTCCCACCGGCCCGATGAGAGCGGCACCGGCTCCCCCAACGCCTTCACCTACTCCTGATCCGTTTGCAAACGCAAACTCGGATCCATTTAGCGCTCAGCAAACAACGATGGATAATAATAATAGTTTTACCTCTTCCACCGGATTTGCCGATTTCGCCAATTTTGATTCCAAGGTTCGTATTCAATACTATTATTTATCTTCATGTAAAGATTAATTTACATTAGTTTCTCATAATTATTTTTTAGAGTTATTTAATTACAAGTAGTTACTTTTGAACGCTTTATATGCCAGACTTTTTGTACACACTATATATATGTACGCACACACACAAACACAATCAATATAAAATTTTACACTTTGTGCGTAAAGTTTCTTGCAATATTTATATTAACCGTAAATCTGTTTCGTATTCAGGAAAGAAGCTGCACAATTTTTGAGTTTTATCCACCACTGAGCTGCCTTCTGGAGCATGCTGTCTGCAGATTACTTTGTTATGTTTTTTTCTTAGAGTATTTTTCAAATTTTTTTAAAATTATTATTTCTATATGCATGATTGTACATAATTACAGTTGAGTTTTTATTTTAAAAGTTATAGCACCCTATATTTGTGTTCGCATTTAATATATTAAAAATAGCAAATTTTAATAATCACCAGCCAGCAGCCAGATGACAGTCGTCAGTAGTCGCGTTATTCTCTCTCTTGTGCATTTTCAGTAAAAAAAAACACAAAACTGACCAGAGACAAAAAAAACTGCTTTAGCCGGATGCAACGCTTAATCGAACGACTCCACCGAGACCGACGACTAGAACCTACGTAACTCCATTGGCGCAACCGAAGCTGTCAGATTTCACGGAGGATCCTTTCCGAGACTACCGTTACGAGGATCCCTTCAATATAGCGGACCCGTTCGCTGATCAAACGGAGGATGTGAATGCGAACAAGAACAGCGGAACGGACAAAACGGACCCCTTCGGCTTCGAAACAACTTTCTCGGGCAAAAATGTTTCGACAACTAAAGCTTTCGACAACAATTTCACTTATTCGCTCGACAAGACGAAGATCGAGGGAAGCAACGTGAATAAGTTCAATGCAGACTTTGGCAAAGCGTTTTCTATCGACAACAAGAACATCAAAGACGTCGAAACTAATTTTTCCCATACGTTTGCGAACATAAAGACGAAACCCATTGATCTCGATGAAGCGTTTTCGACTAAGAACACAAAAAACTTCGCAAAGCACGTATCAGACGTAGCTCATACTACGAAAACCAATAGCACGTATAAAACGAAGCTTTCGAGCGATTTGGACAAAATGTGGAACGGCAATAATGTCTCTAATTTATCGGAGGAGGAGCAACTAGCTTGGGCGGAAAAACAGAGCATAAGAGCGGAACAGGAGAGACTTAAGCGTCAAGAAAAAGAGGATGCTGAGTTGGCTCTCGCTATCGAACTGAGTCGACAAGGAAAGTCAGAGAACATTTGAGCTCTCCGGATCGGTACGTTATTTCTTATGTTACATTACCATCTATTGCTAGTACTATCATACGAGTAGTAAACGAAATGAAGTCGCAAGTTATCAAATTGACAATAATGTCAGATGAGGAAACAAGAGAAATTTATTTTGTGTCTTGGCTGTTTTTCTTCTGTTAATCATAAGTGTATTGTAAGAGAGAAATCATGTGTTTTCCTAATATTTTTAAAACAAGTTGCGAAATTACATCAACGGATTCAATTTCTCTTCGTTTTTATTTTTCTAGATTAGAACTTGAATCTTGACTTTCTATCAATTTTCCGTGATCGAATGTGCAAACAATTTCTACTTTGAAAATAAAAGCTAAGTAAAAATGTAGAAACGTCGAACGCGAAAAAATTGACCGAGAGTCGTAGATTACATGCTTAAGTATGATCTATGTGATTTCTTCTCTCTTTATACGATTTGTTTGTTGTCACAAATTTGCTTTTTATTGGAAGAATTAATTTTCAATGTGTTTTCTTCTATTTATAATATTACAGTGCATGATTGATAAAACAAACGTATCATACGCGTAAGAATTTTGTTTTAAAAGCGTTATTCGATTATTAAAAAACACAATATTCTCAAGTACATTATATATTGATAAAAAAAAACATATATACATTATATGTATTGTATGTTATATATGTGTGTTACTTGCACGTATACGCACATATATACATATATACGCGCATATATATGATGTTACGAGATTATAATCAATATCACTCTGGATCACTTAGAATCACTTGGCACCTGAAAAAAAAAAACTTATGCCATCTTCACTCCACTAGCTACGATAGGTTTATGTAAACAAAAAACAAAGGAAAAAGAAAAAGTATGTACACATGTTTTATGCCGACAAATAAAGTTATTGAAGAATATTCTGTAACAGTGCCGTCTTTAATTTAAAACAAAAAGAAAGACTCGGTTTCACGACATGTTCCAAAGAATTATGTTTTTCTCACAGAGACAATAAGTCTCTCTCTCTCTCTTTGTGTTTGGTGGAAAAGAGGAGGACGTGAAAGAGAGATAAACGCGAAGAGATGTGAGAGACGGAGAGAAGTGCGCGTTTTTTTTATCAACAAACCTCTTCTCAAAACCAAACGCAAAGAATTTACAGTTTTATTTTCGTACATTATAACAGTTATAGTATATCGTATGATTTCTCGACAACGACGAATAATTATATATTTCATGTGTATATATATATCAAACGCGTTACACAACTTACTGCATAAGTCTTTTATCAGGTTAAAATTGTTTTAGAGTATAAAAGGAGTATATGCGTGCATGTTGTAAAGACGATTTTGTTAGCGTATAAAAATTATTATCAATGCAAAACAAGCTTCGTAGGTTTACATATTTATAATCTTATATCCCTCTCCATTTTATTTTCACGCCGTTTAATTTTGGCTTTACCTTTTAATGTATATAATGTATGTATACGTATACATGAGTATGTACGTGTGTGTATATATACATATATAGATATTATACAGAGTTTCTCTTGAAATAAATACACGATGTCCCCCTAAAAGGATCTGGTTTTTGTTTAACATTTAATTTGCACTTTTACGCGTTTACGAATTTATTTTCGGTCTTGATGTCGTCGTTCGGATTAAGACAAGCGAAAATTTATCTCTTAAAATTGTTCCCTCAAAACTTGTTCTCTTACGTTTTCACTTAGTTTTCTGCAAATACTCTCTCTGAGAGTAACACACACATATATAAATATATCATAATGTGCACTGTCAAAAGATTGTATGCGTTAATTCGTTCTGCAATTTACACACGAGAACGAAGAGATACATGTACACATAATAATGCAAACAATTGCAATTTCTCATTCCGTTCGCGAAAACCATTCACAGTACACGTAAGTGAATAGCGCGTATATCCTGGTCTGATTAACTAACTTGCATATTGTGATTAAATACAACGTAGAAGTCGAAAAAAAAAAATAAAAAACGAATTTGTATGTTGCGATAAGTGTGTGAATTAATCGAAAACCGTACGTTAAGTAATATCGAGATAGCAATAGATAAATAATAGAGAGAAGAAGGAGGAAGAGAGTGTGTGAGAGCGAGCGTAAGAAGATTTGTTTGGTTTCATCAGTGAAACATCGTGGCCGCATATTAAATAGCAATTACCTAACTTAAGTCCACTTTCAATAGAAGAGATAGACTTATACCTGTATGTAATTTGATATTTACCGCACTTGTGTGTCCGTACACTATATATTTTCTCGTACGCGCGCGTTCGATATTAGGCGTATAATCGATGTGTCTCAGACTATGTATACTGTGTAACATTCTACATTGATGATTTAAGATAGATTTTCGGTAGATTTACAATTTCTTCGCGTTAAGAGAGAAAGATGTTAGCCCTTCGTTCACGAAGGCTGTATTGTTCTCACCCGGCGCATCTTTATCGCACATGAGCGATAAATACAACCGCGTTAAATACAGCCTCGTTGCGAAATCGAATACCGTTTCTCCTTCGAAGAATATCTTACATGTCACGTTCATTGATAATTAATTTTATTTGGGTGGGGTGTCGGCGCTATACAGACGCTTGTTGGAAGCACGCCGTTCTATCTTTGTTCCTCGTTTAAATTTAAACGAGGATAAGAAAAACGACGAGCGTGTCTCGAGAAGCATTTGCAACGCGCGACCCCCCGGCACCGTTTTAGAAGGGTTTTTAAACGGTCCCCCTTTGCGCGCGCGCAATAAAATTTTTAGTCTTCTTAAAACTTCTTTAACGCGCGCAACGAGAAACACTTCGCAAGGACGCCGCAGTGTAAATAACGGTAGTTATATGTAAGAGAACCGTATGTGTATTCAACGACTGGAATATCGAACGCAAAGAATTTCAGTTGGCTATAAATTAACGAATTGTTTATTAAAGAGTTAACACGCAACATGTGACTCGTGCAAGTTCTACGATATATTAAAAAAATAAATTCTATATTGTATAAGTTATAATTCTTATAAGCAAATTCGTATATATATATAAATATAAATATAAATATAACTGTTGATTTACTGATAAACACAGCTATATATTTATTGTACATAAATAAAATTACATTGAGAAACAAGTGCGATATTACATATCGTATCGATATCATATATCGTATGCGAGATTATTGCACGTCGGTATAATCGATTGTCGCGGGGTGCGACTTTCACCGTCACTGAAGCGCGCGCGTTTCAGACGGTCTGACTCGTCCAGCCTTTGAACGTTTATATTGTGAAATCTGTTGCAGCCTCGACATTTTGATTTTCTTTTCAAAGTAACGTGAAAAATCGATTTTGTAAAGTGCGGTGCGTTGCGCACGTTAATTGATTCGCGCGTTAACTTTCTGATCTTTAATACAAAGTTTAAAAGATTCTCTTGTTTTATATCGTTGGAATAATATTTTAACAAGCTTCGTGTTCCCGTTGTAAATCGTTGCGTGCGTGTGTGCGGAAGCAAAAAATAATAACTGCAAAGGTCTCACCGAGATTTGAACTCGGATCGCTGGATTCAAAGTCCAGAGTGCTGACCATTACACCATGAGACCGGTTTACAAGTCGTTCCTTCTTAGAGCTTTTTTGTCACAAAATTTTGTTGGTGTATCCAAACTCGAATGGAAATTTTGCGCGCGCAGTTGAACACAACATCACTGCGCATTATCCTCCCTACCTCTGCGACACCATGTATTGTTGGAAACTCCATAAGTCGGGAAGAGCATCCAGCTTGAGTGTCTCCGCGCTTCATTCATTCTCTAGAAGGTCAGAGGATATGTTTCAAGAATCTGCGCCGAGTATAACCAACCATGGACGAAACTAAAGAGGAATCAATCCTCGATTATTTGGAAGATGTGAGTAATTGCTTTGTATCGAAGCGATAACAACAATGTTATATATGTTATTTACCGTCCAAACGGCTAATCTCGTGAGTAAAGTCAATGGTGAATTTTTCGCGAAGTGTTGCCTGTGTGTCCGCAAATTATTGTGTCACCATCGGAATTTCGATAACGATCATAGATATTTTTTTTTTTTTTTTTTACATATTTGTTAGATCTCTTTACGCGACGCCCCGATGCAGCACGTGTAGGTTCTCTGCGTGCATGCGCACATCAATCAGGCTAACGCTTGTGCGCACGCGTACTGAGAAAATGGCGGAAGAATTGCATGTGTACATGTGGTGTAAACGTGCGCGTACGATCGATCCGATGATCTACAAGAGCCTACCTCGTAAATTTCGGCTCTTCGGTCGCGGTGTTACAAACGTAACAGCTGGCAAATGTTTACAGAATTTTTGGTCTAATTCCCCCATGATCTTCGATACACCTCAGAAGACGAAGGAAATGATATACACGGAGAAGCTGGTGAGACTGGCAGTTTGTTGCGGTAAGTAACACATTTTGTTTGGAATTTGTTTCTCCACTCATCTCTAACGCATCAGAATTTTTTATATCTTTATTATTGAAACGTTATGTTGTTAATCGCGTGCCCTTTTGATAATTTGTTATTTGATGTAATGTAGAGATTTTGTTTTGTTGACAAGAGTGTGCGGTTATCTACGATGTGGCAATAAGTTTTACTTAGCTTTTTTATGACTAAAATTATCCTCCGATCATTAATCACGTCATTAGTTTTACATACGTAAGTGTAATAAGAGCCAGTTGATTAAAAACGACAGAACGTTTCAGGTAAATGTCTCAACATAACCGGACATTAAAGAAATAATTATTAGACATATTTACTAGATATAAAATATTCATTGTAACAATTCTCAATGTTTTGAATGTTTTTTAGAGATGTTTTAAATTATTTTTAACATTTTACGCGTACACAAATATTTTGTTAAAATTATTTTTCTGACAACCTGCGAGCACACGCTTATTATTAGACATATTTACCATATATAACATATTTATTGTAACAATTCCTTAATGTTTTGAATGTTTTTTAGAGATGTTTTAAATTATTTCTAACATTTTACGTACACAAATATTTTGTTAAAATTATTTTTCTGACAACCTGCGAGCACACACTTGTTATGATCGCGATGAGACAAACATCAAGATCGTTCGGAAGTTTTATCGGAATGCGTGGAAACTGCGGACATCTGTCGAGCCGCGGATAAAGTTAATACACGCGACACGCTGTTCGGCGTCACGTGACGTCTCGGGCGAGAGAATTGTAGGGACCGTTCGCAAGCCGTCCGGTACGCAGGTCGAAAGTACGGCGCGAAGTTAGTAGCGCGCTTGGTTTCATTCATGAACGTCGAGAGCGCGGCCATAACACTTTTGCAATCTGTATTGTGTATACGGTCTGTACAAGCGCGTCGTCGTTGCGGTTTAGTGTTGCTGCCGATGTGCGTGCGCCTCATAGTCGTACACGTGATTCCCGCTTTGTGTCGTCGCGAATTTGCATGGTGCCTCCCGTGTGCGATCGTACCGGTTTGGAATTTTCATCGATAAACTCCTGGGACAGGCAGCGGCGAGACAGGTACACGGAAAAACCCGGTAATTTAGCGCCGTTGACTTTTCTGATTCACTCGTGCGTCGTCGTAGTCGTGACTAGTTGTCGGGCTACGTCGTCGTCTCGTTGAGACGATACGTGCCAAACGTTATATATATATATATATATATATACACAATATGCCGTTGACCAAGCGATTAATAGTCGCGGCCGCGATGTTTGCGACGTTTATTTTCGATCCCGGTTATGAATGGATCGTAAAGACACAGAATTCCTCGAGATTTGGCTCGGGAGTATCTTCGGTGTGCATCGAGTTGGAGCTTATTTACGCGACGCGTGCTCGAGTTGGCGTATGATGTACATACACTCGCGGAGGGCTTTGTATTTCTCATTCCGAAGAAAGAAACATATATATATATATGTATACCGCGAGACTGAAGAAACGATCGTCCGAGAATAGATCTCTCTCTCGCGCGCGGGTCGCGATTTGACACATCCTCGGGAGATTTTTCGGAGCCTCTCTTTCTCTCGATTCATATCGCGACATTGTCACAACCGGGAGCTTCTAAAAATAAAAGCACACCTTTCTCTCTATTTTTATATCCGTTCGTAGAGCGCGCGATTTTGAAATATGCACGCGAGGGCAAAACAAAAGACTGTATCGCGGAACAAAGTGAGGACAACGGGAGGAATGAAAGGGCGAATTCTTCAGAAAATTCTAGCGAGGTTTTTGGCAAAAACTGTGTTTATCCCCCGCGCGTGCGAATGTGTGTGTGTGGGTTATGTAATATTATATACAAAACTTGAAGGCGTCGGGAAATCGATAGCTGTTATAAATAAAACAGCCGTCGTTACAATCCGCGCGTCTGTTTTATTCCCCGATTTCTCGCCGCCGATCGCTTAGCTCGTTTTTCTTTTCAGATCTCTCGTTGTCGAATGAAGAAAACACACGGACTACTGCTTATTTTTTTGTCGTTGTATACCTGGGAAAAATTATGTACACTCCTACCCACACGTTCGCTTCTTCGTCCAGCGTGTGTGTTTACGTTGTCCGGAAGGTTTATCTTACGGGTCTCGTAATTGTAAAATGAAAAAAAAAATGTACGCTCAAATGGCCTTATCGCAAAATAACAATGAAACTGGCTTCGATAACGAAGAGAGAGAGAGAGAGCAAATATGATGTCATTCTATATATATGAGGTTATCACCATGCGAAGGGTCAGTTTAGAAATAGCGGAGGATCACAGTCGGATAGGAAGTCCTTTTTGATGGGGAATTTCGGATTTTTACACGAGGAGTAAACTGAGAAAATACGCGTTTGACAATAAACAGAACTGAAAATCGAAGAGTATTTGCTCTGTAAATTTAATTTAACGAGAAACATATCTTGCGCCAAAGTTTTCTCGTTAAACGTAATGTAATAATTCTCCATGTTTCGAGTATTTCGCAAGATGTTTTTTTTTTTTTAAATTAAGTTCCTAACTTTACGCACTATAAATATACTTCGTGTTGAAATTACGTCTCTGACAAATGTCCGGTCACATTTATCTTATTTAAGTAGCAATAAATTCGTAACAGTTTCTCTTGTAAAAACGCTGGTTGGTTATCGAAAAGAACCTAACTCACAGACGTGACGCGCGACCTTCGCAACAATAAAACAAAATATATTTTTCCAACAACTGCGCGTCTGCCGCGGCTTACGTCTTCGCTCGGGTGTATATTATCGAGTGAAAAATGATATACAGTAACATACAAAAACTTTGAAAGGAGGGAAAAGAGAGGAAGAATGCGATGACCTGCTTCAGTTGGTCGCAAGTTTTTTGCACAATTTCTCAGATCTCGCAGAGACCGAGGAGCGCGGCAACGTTGCGACCTGTATCACGTCTCTCTTCATCTCGCCATTACTCTTTCTCTTTTTCTCTATCTTTCCGTCTCTCTTTCTTTTTCTTCTCGTTCCCTTTTGTATTTTTCTCCTTTTTCGCCGTTTTATTTGCCAAAGGACGGAGTAACAAAGGGAATGCCTCTTAAAGAGTGACGTAAAGACGTAACGCTTGAATAATCCGAGAGAAGTGATGATTGTTAATCAGTTTATTGTTGTATCGTATGTGCAACTTGCAAAACTACATTTTACAATCGAATGCATTGTTACAAGGGAAATAAATCTGATCTTGTCGACAGACTCTTTGTCAAATATTTCAATTAACAAAAAATTGCGTGAGAGTATAAATGTGCGCGCGTTGTTGAGTGTGTTTTCAGTCGAAAAATTTACAGAAATTTAAAACAAAACTCTTAACGCGTCGCGGCTTGCTTGCTGAAATTAATTTAGATCGCACAAGGTTAATTTGCGAGTGAGTTACATGGAGCCCGTCCAAAGTCAACGAATGATTCATGATTTTTTCTCTCTCTCTCTCGGTGGGCCATCAAACGATTGTTGAGTTTGGGTATACGGGTGCGTACCCCAGATATAACGTAGAAGGTTTCGCCTGCCCGCATCTGGACGTTCAGGAACAAGCTCCCTCAGAGATATTACGTTGCCTTCAACGAGCTAAGACAATAGACGCTCTTTCGCGACAAGAAGGCCACTTTAAACGTATAATAAACGGATATATGTTTATATTTTAATATATTACGTAATTTCATATATTTTAATATAATAAATATTTTAACGTCGTTCTCGGAAAAAAATAGTTAAAATATATTGCATTCGATTCGACTAAATTACAGCCGAGTTTGGTGAAATTGAATTCGAAATCCTTCGTAATCGAAAAGTGAACGATTATTTAGTAAAACTACCTAGAAATGGACGTATCAGTTTTGCGTGACAAATCGTGAGTAAAATTGATGCTCAGCAAATGGTGGTTTTTTTTTTTTTTTTTTACTGTATCGAGAGCAACCCAAGTATTTCTTTTTATTTATCTTTTTTTCACGTGGCAACCTGTCCGCCCGCATTTTCACGTGAATGGAAAAGCCAGGTAGCTGCGTAAAAACTGAATGAACGAATGAAAGAATGCAAGAACGTTAGGATTCTCGCGTCAAATTCTTTTCGTAGTCAGGCCACCTTGTAATGGATACTTTTAACAGTTTCGAATATGTGAATGCACTCTGTGATTACTCGTGACGTGTTACCCTCGTGACGTGTTGTACTTTCCTAGTGATTTATCGTCACGAATTGTTGTTTCGCAAAAAGAAAATCTCGGTTATGCAACGGTAAAATGCGACAAATCATCCGGCTAATTACTGGTTTTGAATCTTCTTTTAACCAGTTACTTATCTCGAATTTTATAATCTTTTTGATAACAAGTGAATAGATCGACATCACTAGCATAATACATATACATGTATGTATAAGAGAAAGTAGAAAATAAGGCAGGTATATAAATATCTGCCTTATTTTAACGGAATTAAAGTTACCGTAAAGTGTTGCAGAAACTAATGCATCTTCGCACTTTATGTTCTCGTTCTCGTTATAAAAATTCATGAACTCTATTTTCCTATAAATAATAAATAATGCGAGAATGTGTTTATGCAACGTGGCAGTTCGAGAAATTGACGAAAGCTTGCAAATTGAAGAACTCAATATATTATAAATTATATTACGGTGTAATAATAATATTAATCAAATAATAAGTCGGTGATTGTCTTGATAGCCGATAATTTTTTATCAGTTATTTAGTCGTGTAATCTTTTTCAAAATGTACAATTTATATGCGAACAATCTTTGAGATCGTTGATAATTGTAATAATGGAGTAATACACACGCGCACACACACGCACCATAAATTTAATAATAATAATTTATATGTGAGATGTTTTTAAAATTGCCAGTTGATAAACAGATCAAAGGAGATTCTCGCAACGACGCAGATAAATAACTGAACGATAATGGGGCGTATCTGACAAGTTATAACATGTCAAATGCTAAGTGTGAAACACACGCTATCTCATATCAAGCCGTGACCACGTTTCGAAGAATTCTCGCGATGCTAATCTTAACTTTCCGATAATAGCTTTTCTGTCGATGTTCGCGGGGGACCGGACGTCTTTGATGGCAATATGCATATTCTCTTCTTTGATTCGGGATGACAAGTCATGCGACATCTTTTTTTGAAATTAAGGTTCTAGCGAAACGTAATTTTAAGACATTATCGTTCGCAAAAGTATCAATCACTGTCGCGCGCGGATGAGAATGATTTATATATATATATATAAAAATCCCGCCTGTGCAACTGTGTCTGAATAACACGAAAATAATTTAATCTGCTTCAATTAGCTTTCTTTATCGCTTGTCGCGGCCGAATATCGCGACGGAGGAGCTGATAATTCGGCGAGATAAACTCCTCAGACTCGTTGGTCTGTTAAACAATTATTTTATGTTTAGTTGAGTGTACGTCATTGGTGTATGAAGTTCTTGAAGTATTGGTCACGCGCCCGCTATTTGCATTAACTGTAATAATACGAAAAATAAATAATACAGTCACTAGATAGTATTTTTTCGCAATAACAAAAAATATTAATTCTTTGAAGACTACATTCGCCGCGTGCTAAGTAAATTTGCATAAATACTCAGCGAAATGAAGCTTATAAATAAGGGTAATATATATTTGACTGGTGAAACACATTAGATGCTAATTGCACACATTAGGCGTATCGCGATATCGCGTTTCCGACACGAGTGATAAGAAGCTAGACATTTTGACGATCGCGAGTCGGTGCGTTTTCTCAGAAAAAAAAAAGAGAGATTCGGTTATATCGACATCGCGAAAAATGTTTCTACTTCGGCTTTCGAAGAAACTCGATTGTCTACAATCGTTTCGGGATCCCTTGTAGAACACGCTCTGGCCGCTTATAAAGGGTCGTGAGAGTGTTGAGGTAGCTGTACAGTTTTCCACCTACCATCTGGCGGCTGGTTTTCGACCGGAGTAACCTGATCTTCGGTCGCAGCGGAGATTCGAACACACATCCTGCACTTTGCCACACAGCCGCGTCCGAGAAACAATAGCTTCTCTCCCGAATATAAATTCGGAAATTTTATCAATTTTTCGTTTAAAACGCTCTCGGATGCAGGATGTTCGCGTGTTCATTGAAATATTGAATTTTTTTTCAAGATTAATTAGTCAAAATAGACCTGTCGGTTTTAAATATATAAATATGTTTCGTAATTTCAGAAGTGCGGTGTGAAAAAGAAAGAGAGAGAGAGAGCACACGTTTTTTTTTCGCAAAACACACTCGGCAAAGAAATAATTCGCGAATAATATTGCGAACGTTATAAGACGCTGGCTACGCGCGTCGTCTTTTGCCGAACGATATCGACCGCGTATCTAAAAGCGGACTATTTAGCGGTTGATAAATAAATGTATCCCGCAAGCCGGAATACCGTGCCAAGCCAGCGGAGTTGGTATAAAATTATAATTGGGACGTCGTGTGATATATATACGTACGTATATGCGCGATCCGGGCGCGAAGAAACGCGCAAGTCCCTCGAAATCTTGCGCTATACGTATTTCTTCAAAAACGTTTCTTCGCGCGATATAATTTTAACAACACTCGCTCATCACTTGTCTTATATACGTCCGCGGTAAAATAATAATCGATGAATTATTTCTTTCGCAGCCAAGATGGACATGGAATCCCTGTACGACTACGGGGATGAGGATCAGGACTTCTACGATGAGAGCCCTGGAACTAGAAAAGGTTATCCCATCGATCATAGATCCATCAAAGTAAGTCAATACTTCGATTGATTTCGTTCAATGAGAGTAGAAAATAAAACAAAAAAACGTGCGAATTTTATGAATGAATATTTTGCTTCTTTTTTCCCGAACGCTCGAGTCGAATGTACATTTAGTTTATGCCACACCCGTCAAGTCGACGGATATTTGAAACGACGACGTTTTATTCTTTATTATTTTCAATGTGTTGTTTAAAATGTTGAATTTTTCATGTATTTTAAATTTCTGTAATTTATTTAAACAAGTAACGAAAAAAGCTTTCAGCTAAAGAGATTTTTCATATTTAACATTTATGTTCTCTTCGTTAAAATATAAAATACTACTTCGACACAATTTCCTGAACACATTCGTTTGTTTCTTGCAAATAAATTGCATCGTTGAAATTCGTCGTTTCGACGGGTTTGGCTGTCCTAGTGCTAAAGAGATCACGGGAGTTCTAAGTTTTTTTTTTGAGAAGAGCAGGAGAGGCAATTACTTATTATCATCAATTGCGCGAAAAAAATTATATTTCATCTCAAACAGTACAATTGTTCGAGCAAGTGACCTAATGAGGCTCGCTAGACGAATATTATTCTTTGCTGTCGACGAGCGCGTTGGCTGAGCCGGTGATTGTGCGAGTGCCACTAACAATTCGTTCCTTGTCGCTCTCTGCCTTCGTTTTATGAATGAACGTAGAACCGGCACTCGGGTTCTCCCCCTCTCGGAGAAACCCCGCCGTTCCCCCTCACGCTCCGTTCAGCCTTCATCTCTCTGTCACCGACTGACCCTCGTTCGTCTCGCCTCTGCTCTCTGCCTTCCCTCATATCTTTCTCTCTTTGCCCCCTCCCGTCCCCTCCCTCCTCTTCTCTCTTCTGTGTGTTCCTCTATTCCCTTTTCTCTCCCGCTCTTGCCCATCGCTCAGCGGAGCTGAACGGCGTCGGTCGACGCTGATTCGTACGCCGTTGTAACACCGGACAACGGTTGCGTCGCCTGACTTGCGTCCCTTCCCATTGACTTTTTTTCGTGAGGGTTTCTCGATGCCAGAGACACAGAATGAAAATATTAGAGAACAGGTAGTTTTCAATTTTGTTCGAGCCCTTTACTTTAAAAATCAGACGCGCACTCAAAAATCAAGTGCATATTTTTTGTTTTTCAAGAGTAACGGTTAGAAGTTGTTTTTGTTTTTCAAAATTAACGGTCAGAAGTTGTTTTTGTTTTTCACTCTTGTGAGAAAATTGTTTTCACGACTTCGCAAAATCGATATTTTTGTGGCAAACATGTCTGAAATGCAATTATAGTTCGAGATAGCTGATGAAATAATTCTTTCTCGTTCGGTTTTTTGTTTTAAAAACTAAATCAATTAGAGTCTTTCTCGAGATAACTTCAAGTTGCAACGAAAACAAACTAAAAAACGGAGAACTCAGATATATCAGTTGAAAATTTAAATGGATCATTCGCATGAATCGACTCGATCGTGGAATCGAAGAAATCCCGCGTGCGGTGCCAGTTACATACAACGAGAAACGAGAAAGGCGGGCGTGTATGCGCGGGAGGAAACGGCGACGCGTATATAGGGGAGAAAGGGAAACCTAAGCCGCCAGAAATAGCATCCCTTCTTCCCGCATCATGCGGCCAGACCTTCTGCATGCGCTTCTGATCGTTCTAGTCGTATGCACCGTTGACTTCGCCTTTGCCTACGTCATACGTTCACTGTCGAGACAACGACGACGACGACGACGACGACGCGCAACAACTTCGTCGTCCTACGCCATCGTCTCTTCTCGTTCCTCAATTCTTTTATGTATCGTCCGTACGTGTGATGGCAAAAGCAGCCATATAACATAGTTCCAAATGCGCATTTCTGCATTTACACGTGTTTTACTTTTTTTTTTATATCGACTTTCAATACAGAAAGACATCAAACGCATGAGATGTGATGTAAATCCAATTCTTTGCATTTTCTCGCGGTATTTTCCATCTATCTTTTTTTTTTATCGTCGTTAAACAGCGAATGCTATTATTACGTCGTTCCTTTCATCGTTCGTTGTAATATTTTTGTTACACGAACAACCCACGTGGCACATGCGCCTCGCAGCTAGTGCACTCGCACGTCCCACGCCTTCCATTCTTGGCCTTCCACTCGGTTCTTTGCTTTCAGTGTGTCTGTGTGCAGCAAAGTCGCGTATAAAAAGGACAACGTAATTTTAGTTTCATTAAACAGATTCTCGTTGTCAAATCGCATCTCTTTTGTTCGCTGCTGCTCCGGAGTCAGCTTGTTAATAATCGCGAGATTATTTATTTGTAACGTTCAAGCGTTTCGATCGCGTCTTAATCGACGATCTTATTCGCGGCGCGAATATTCACTTCACGCTTTTCCGCTTCGCACCTTTGTATTTTCCTCTCATTTTCCCTCCCCTCTCTCAATCAGCGACACGTAAAAGGTGACGTTAAACTTTGTCTCGATCTTTGTGACGTCACACGTTCCATTGGCTGCGCATTTTTCTCGTCTCGATTTATAAACAAACTTTATACAATGTTTTTTTTTAAATTTTGTAACGTAACTTTATATCATTTGTTCTCCAATCAAGTGGAATTTATTTAATAAAGACACACTTGAAGACTCGTTTCGATTCTTCGCCATTTAATAGCGATAGTTGATTTAACGACTGAAAACAGCCATTGATCTCAAATTAAGCGTTGTGGGCGCGGTTCCATCCGCTTCCCTCGTTGAGAACGCGCACGGTACGTTTTTACCGCGATACTTTTTTTTACACACACTTGATTTTTTTTTTTTTTTTTATTTTGATGTGCTTCTACGATCGAATCGTATAACGAAAGTTTTGCGTTCGTTTAATTATCCGAATGTGTAATATGCGGAACGTATTTTCTCTGTAATTGGAGATAAAAAAAAAAAAAGATAACGCAAAGTTCAATATTCGTCGAATCCATAAATAAGAACTATCGGATAAACGCTGTTGAACGTGTGAAAATAAAATTCGCGCAGCGTTATTTCGCGTGTATCAATAGGAAAATTCATTCTTAAACGCAAATACACATTCAGCTTCGCATTATTCAAACGTTGTTGGAAAATTCACGCAATCTCGGAATGAAAATGTTTGCCCAGACTCTCTCTCTCTCTCTCTCTCTCTCTCTCTCTCTCTCTCTCTCTCTCTCTCTCCTCGTAAACAATGCGATCATTATTTATTTTTACGTGCATAATAGGTGGCTGTATAAGCGTTGGCGTTTGCGCGAGCGAGCGAGAGAGAGAGAGAGAAAAGCGCTCCACATCAATAATTGCGCGATAAGCTATTAACGCGAAATCGTGAATGGAGCTCGCTAATTTAATTCTACCCGCGCATTCGAAATGAATATGTAATCGTTACGGTCTGACCGATTAATTAATCACCGGTGAATCGATGAGATATCCAGGTCGAACAAAGCTCGTGTAATGCGGGAATAAAGTTTTTTGGCTTTTTTTTTCACATGCAAATGTGTTGCCGCGCATTAGTTCGTTTCGCATTTTCGAATAATGTTTTACGTAATAATATTTTGTGAACGAGTTTCTAAACGTATAAATTAAATTTCCGAAGCACAATACATGTCGATGATACGCGCGCTTGTATCGCTAATGGAAGTAATATGCAATATGATCATCTTTTCTTTCTGCGTTACATTATCAGAATTTTCATCGTAAGATACGTGTGTGGGTGTGTGTGCGTGTGTGTGTGTGCATCGAGGTTTTTACAAAATGACAAATACAAAATGACAAATCGCCAGCGGAAAAAAAAAAGTTACATAATTAAAATCGCTGACAACATTCAAACGTTTCTCTACGACATGTTTCGAGGCGATGTTGTTTCCTCGAGCTTTGTGTTTGTCACACGGAATTATGGAAATCGCAAATTATTACATCAGGCTTGGTGGCAATGTGCAAGCAAGATATTTGCCAATACCGAGTGCGCTTCGTGTCCGTTTCTCGGACGTGTCACGCGCGCGTCGATAAGATGTATCTTATTTTTACGGTGCTCGAAACGTCTCTCTCTCTCTCTCGAAGTAACGTCAATATAATCGCCGCGCACAAGTCTCTCTCTCCGTCCGTCTGCAGCTCTTTTCGCGTGTTGAAGTTCCTTTACCTCTTTCGCTGTTAATTATCCGATCGTGGTTATTCACGCGCGCGCACTTTGCGCGCTGACTCACTCGAAAACGTGTACGTCTTGACATTGGCTTTAATTTCCATACGGTCAATTAACGCACCTGTGTGTCTCCGCGCGCCGGTTCTTTTAATGAACGCGCTTTGTTAACGCGCTTTTGTTTAAGTCAATGATTTTTATCGGCACGATCTCTCGCCGTCCGTCGCTGCTACACACTCATTGTCGAGCTCGTAAAACGTTGCGTAACAAACGAGTTTTCGGATGAGACGATACTTCCGTCGTGATTTATGTAAAATATGATAAGAATCCCCCTCTCTCTTCCGAAACGCGTGACTTTTTTTTTTTGTCAAGCACGCGTTGCGCGGTGTGTAAATTACACATTGGTCGAATGTGGCAGATTGCAATCGCGAATCTGGCCTGAATTCGCGCGTAGCAATTGCGCGCGATTAATTATTATCTTCCCGATTCAATGAATCGTCGTCGGAAAAAGTTTGCGGAGTATCTCGCAAATGAGAAGTAAAAAAGATTCAAGAAGTCTGCACACATGTCGCACGCTTCTATTTTCTGCATCTCGCTTATTGATCTCTCGTCGAAGAAACTCGTGTTTCTCTTCTTTTTTTTTTCCCCCGTCTTAATAAATCGAAGTGGTTTTATTAAAAGCGAGATGTACGGACAAACAGCTCGGACACTTCGCGTCTCTCGATGTCGGTGTGTAAAGATTTATCTTATCGCTTCGCGATGGCTCGAACGTCGCAGCGCGCGCGGAACCGTCCGCGCTTCTCGAGCGGATGAAGTTCGCGCGTTTAAGATGACGCGCTCGGTACCGCGTTCGTCGATAGAGAATTTGCCTGTTAAAATGTGCACGCGCGCGTGTGAGATCTCGTTACTCGGAACCGGCCGCTGCGAAGAAATCGTCGTCGTTCGCAAACGAAAATGTTTACGAAAGGGATGTGTTCGCGGAAATATAAACGCGAGCGCACGCAATATAATTTTCCGCGTGCAAGTGCACCCGATTGATTTATCTCTCTCTTTCTCTCTCGTCAGTATTTAAAAGAAAAATGAAAAATGTTTACGTAAATATATCGACCGTGTTATCGTGCAACGGATGAAACAAAAGCTGCGATATTTGAAACACATGAAATTGTAATTACAAAAATGTTCATTTATAATACATTCTAGAATATAAATCGAAACGTTTCCATACGAGATGCTTTTTTCATCCCAGATATTTTATCTGTCGTTACCGCGTCCGCTCTCTTAAATTCGGTCGGTTTTGTCAAAAGCAATGCAAGCGAGATAATAAATTTTACAAATTTTTTATAAATTTTATCATTCTTCGTAAAAGAAATAACTTTACATCCGGTAGATCGAGCGCAATGTGTGTGTGCGTGCGATATGAAGTGAAAATTTTCAACGCAAACAGTGATTACGCGGTATTACGCAAAGTTTCGACCTGATAATGTTTATTGCTGAATGGATTCGTCCACAGTTTCGCGTGTCCGAGTCCGTAACTTTATCTTTTCGCGATATTCTTCGCGGGCGGGCCGCTCTCTCGGGTGATTTGTTCTTCCTTCTCGCCAGGTTGCTGCGTGGTCCGAATAGATTTACATGTCTGAAAAGACTATTATCGAGAACGCGACTGAGAGAGAGAGAAAGAGAGTCCATGTTTCCCCGTGGCGAGAAGGCTGATCATGCGTATCGGAATTTTGCAACGACTTGCAATATATTATCAATATAACATTATTTTTCGGTTCGATTATTTATCGCATTATTATTGCACATGAATTGTGGCGATTTCGGTTGGACATTATTATCGTGCGCAGGTTGACGTGATTGAGTGTGAAAATATTCTTTTATAAATAATAAATAAAATAAACTCCTACATACGTAAATGCCTCAAAGACCGAGCATTTATTAAGAATATGCAAATATTAATCGTAAAATATTCAATTTCAATTGTAAAAGTCTTAATTTTCTTTCATTTCTTTGCGATTCTCCGCGCCTAGAGACATTTTCACGATAATCGCGCGTTTCTCGCCGACGGCTACATATCGATTCGATTTCGCTTCACGAGTGATAAAAAAGATTTTTGCGTAAAATCTGGACTACGGAGAAGGTCACGATCAATGTTATTGGACAAACCGCGCAAATATCGCGTGTATATGTGTACGCACTGTATTCGATATTCGGCCATCTTATCGGCCAGATAACAACGGAGGCCTCGCTTGCATCGCTGTGGGCGCCGTCACGCTCACGTATTTATCGACTTGGCGATGAATGGGATAGATCTTCGTTCGGCATCGAATACCGATGACGAAAGAGGAGGAAATAGGCGAGCAAGTAGATGAATGTGTGCGGAAGGGAGATGCAAGAAAGAAGAGATAGGCGGACGTTGCACGAGAACAGACGATGGTATAGAACGTGGCGCGATTCTCAACGTACGATTCTTTAACATACGCTTTCTATTTTATCTGTACACAATTTATGCATGTACGCGTGTGTTGTATCACTGATAAGCCGTAACGGAATATAATTAATACGGAATTAAATCGATTTTACCGCGGAAAAGATTGCGCGAGCACGGAAAAAAAGGCCAGAGTGGCAAAATGATCGGTTACTCTATGGACAAAGCGAGAAAAATTTGCCAAGTCTATTGAAATTTTTGTTTTGCCAACAAAACGTTTTGTTTTAATGAAACAAAACATCCAGCAGACTCGGCAGATTTTTCTTGCTGGTCGTGTGACAGCAAAACTTGTCTTTTTTCCGTCAGAGAGAAAGAGAGCATTTCTTCTTATCGGTATTAAATCGTTCGTTCAAACGTGTGGCGATAGAACAAGTGATTGTTGATCAATATTATTCTTACGATATTGATTATTAAGATAGCAAGTAGAAATGTTTAAAATTTCTCCCGCACCGACGCGCACGTTCATTGATTCCGATCGTAGTTCCCTCGTAGATCACGACACGCATTACACGCCGTTGCGTCACATCGCGACGTTTCATTCAACTTGAAGTCTTTTGTACGAAGGTCAAAGCGCGAGTCGTGACTATCACCGAAGTGAGACTCACTCTCACTCATTCTTTTTCATACGCCAACCCGGCCTATACATCACGTCTTTCTCAAACAACAATTGTTGTTGTTTATTTGATTTTATTATTTTTTTTTCACGCATAAAAGTGTTTTGGCTCCGCACTCGAATTTTCGTACGTCGTATCACATTTGCGTTTTCAATCGCGAATAATTCTCTGGATTATTGCGGACGAAAGATAACGAAGCTATAAACGATCGTTACATCCGTTAAAGTGTTGTATTACGATTCGTCGAAATGTTCACAGATAAGAATACTAAATTTAAACCGACGCAACGTCGTGTCGTGAAAACTGATATATCTATCGCGACCGAGATTTTTCCAAAGATAAAAGGGAAAAACGTACGCGTCAGCTGGACCTAATCGGTATATATTTTCGTTTTCTAGCGCGACGTACGAAACATGAACAGTTTTCTGCTAACCAATGATGGTAGTAACAACGCCGTGCTGACGGTTATGGCGAAGTTGCTGAAGCAAGAACTCGGCTCCGACGCTGAAGAAGACACAGGACCGGCTTTGCCTGGCAGAATTCTACGGAAAGTGCCCTCCCTCTCGGACCTCTCCGATCAGGAAAGTTCACTAGGTAAGTTCTTTTTCAATGTTTGGTGCATTTCAACGCGTGGAATATAAAGATAACTGAGAATGCCGCAGACGTGACTAATAGTAATTTTTTGATATTTGATTAAAACATAGAATATATAATTAGATAAGAAATTCGATCGCTACCGTGTCAGACTAATTTTTAATGTCTTACAAAAATAGACGTTAGGTGAATGAAAAATCTGATAGCAAAATATTTCAAATTGCATCGCGGTATTGATTGTTTTACCCCAAGTAAATTTATATTTCTTTAAAAAAACGACTGCAGGTTGTCATACAGTTGGTTTCACAATCGAATGACGTCAGAAATAATCTAATCATCATTATGATATTCTCAGGAATTTTTATATATTTTATTTTTTTGTCTTTTCCGGCGACAAGTGCGTGTGTGTGTGTGTGTGTGTGAGAAAAATAATGTTACGAAACTGTTTGCCCAGACGGTGGTAATAATCCAGTCTAATGTTCTCATTAAGCGGTCGTTCACGGTCGTGGAAATGATTTTGTCAAGTTTACAAGCTCTATTGTATGTGTTCGCACGCGTCATCGAATGCTGTTACGTATTCGCGCGCACAACACGCAGATATGCTCTCCGATATATTATTTTTAAAATAGAGAAAAAAAAAGGTTGATATCTGTGTTTATTTTAAAACCGCAATTAGAAGAAGCGCGTCAATATTATATTTGTCGATGTCTCGTCGTTGCGACGAGAATTTTCCTTGTTTCTCTCGGGATGATGACGATATGAAAGGCGAAATGATGGGAGAAACAGTGAAATCAGCTCTTTCATCGCCTCTTGTAATCGGATCGGCCGTACATAGTTCCTACATAGTGTTGTGTTAACGTCGGATCCCGACACTTAAAAGGTACACTTACATCCGATGACGCTTGCATAATATGAGCGCGCGTGAGCTTCTCTCTCTCTCTCTCTCTCACTCTCTCACACACACACGCACACGCACACACGTATCCTACCTACGCGACGCGTTCAATTAGATCGCGCGAGTTGCATCGTGCTTCTGGCGTGGATGTCGAACCGCATATCGCCACGACGATAGTTCGACGAGCGTACGTTCTCGCACGACGAGACAAACGACACGCGCGAACAACAAGAATTCGCCAACTACACAGCACGCAAACGAAAACAGAAATTCACACGTGTCTCGAAAAATGACAATTTTATTTATTTTGCAAAAAGAAACAATTGTGTGATACGCTCCGTATTTTCTTCTCATTTTTCTGTTTCTCTGCTTGTTATACCGATATATATGTTTCGTCGCATGTCACATTTTTTGTATCTTTTTATATCACACGGCGGAATGAAGCGAATTTTATCGCGCGTGAAAATCGGGATTTTCTAGGACGAATGTACGTACGGTGATAGTGTCGAGTCATCTCTCTTGTTACTCGCGGCTCGTCGTGCGCGATCAAAATGTAGCGAGAATTTACGAATTGGATAATCAGCAGCATCCTCATTAGAGCCCCCCCACTGAACGCCCCCGCCTTCCATTCTCTTTCGGGGCGCGTGTGTGAGGCCGTGTAACACAGCACAACTCTCGTCGGACGCGTTGCCCCCACCCATTTATCCGCTCTTATCCACGACTGCGAAGGGGGATTGAACATTTTTCGGTGATTCTGTATGTCTCTCTTTTTTGTGTAACAGGAGCTTGCATAACCGGCAGTGGTGAATCGCTCGTCTAAATATTTTAGGTTTGGTGTCATCAGAATTGCACGGGACGAACAATTTGTTTTTTTTTTTTTTTTTTTTTATTTCAACCGGTTGCACGCGGTGAGATGTGAACATTCCTTAATCAAACCCACATCTTTTCTCTCCGTTATTAATCGATAAACTGTGGAAACTTAGGCGCGCAACAGATATTTGTGGAAAAAGAGAAACGGACACGCGCGGTTGTTTGAATTACTTAAAAGTAATCTATCGTAAGTACGTTTGTGAAATTTCTCATCGTTCCCGATACGGTCTTGAAGCGATGTTCACAGACGACGGATGTGTTTAGTTTGATACGATACGTGTGCAAACTGAAAAGTCATGCGCGCGGCATATTGTGGAGCTGCGTGGGGGCTTTTAATCGGACAACACACGCACAGATTGTCGTAATAAACCGTGTAATAATACAACTCGAGCGCATCGAGTATGCTTTAACGTCTACGATTAACCGAGCAATTTATCGCGTATCATTTAACTTTCGGCACGCATGAATCACCCGCGTGTCATTGTTTGTCCGGGAATTATTAGCGTCGCGTTTTGCACGCGCGCAAACAATTGAACAGTTTCAAGTGTGTTTTTCGAGACAAATTCGTTGCCCCATTCACGTTAATTCACTCGTTCGCGCGCTCGAAACGTTCGCGTGAATTCCTTTCGTTGCGAATAACGCCTGACAGCCTTAAAGGCTTGATACCTGATTATCGGACGACGATAATTAGCGTTATCTAATTTACGATGCGCATAATTCGAGTAACTACTAAAATTCACCATGCGCGCGTAACGTTTACTCATCAATATTTACGTTTGAGGTAATTTGTTTACAATCCTGACAGCAAGACTGATTATGATGTATTTTTCTTGAAGAAGAGTCACTTTTCTTATCTGTCTGTGTGCGCGATTACACACAAAACTATATTGGCAGAGTCCGGAAAAAATATTGTGTGTAAAAATAAAAACATTGAAAGAATATTAAAAAATAATATTGAAAAAAATATCGATCGCGTTGTTACACTCGTAGTTTAACAATCGTCGCGATTGTTCCGTTGCATTTCTCTCCGTTACTTAATACGCGGCCGCGTATAATCTACGCTTTCCACCGACTGTTTTTTTTTTTTTATAACAATCTCCTATTGTCAATCGATCAAACCGTCCGATCGGCGGCGTTTACGACACCCCGCCGTCGATATGACAGACGGTGCCCAGAATGTTTTATGCAAATAGCCATTGTCTATCTTTGACATTGATGCGATGGCGATTTGTTTTGCGCTTCTTATGTGGTGCCGTTGCGCACATCGCGCGGAGAGAACGAACGTAACGCGTCCGTGTCGCGAATGCAATACACACCGTGATAAACTCGACTCTTTCGTCTCTCTCTCTCGCGTGCTCGTAAAGATACGTTGTCTCATAAATATGAATTCGAATTCCGTGGCAAACACCGCGTGAAGGAAAGAAGAAGCGTCGGGCCAAGGAACTTCGACGAAAGTTTAGTCACCGTATAATATACACCATACATCCTCATCAGCGAGAAAAATTCGCGTTTCCCGTCAAATTTCGTTGGACAGTGACACGCAAACGTCTACCAGCTCGCGATGAAATTTTTTATATCAGAGATACAAAGATCTTTTTCTGTTTTAACAAACGTTCGTGTAATCTCAAAGGCTCGATTATTAGAGAAATAAGAGCCAAACTGTAAATTAACTTTCCGTCTTAATTGGTTTGTGATTATTTTGGATTCTTTCACTTCGTAAATTTGTTAACATCTTTGCGCAACGGTTTGTTTCGAAATTTATTGAGAAACGCGTCAAATGACAACGTGAGGAGTTATCGGACGTATTTTTATTTTATTTAATTTTTTTTTTTTTAATTATTGTCGGCGCAAAGTTTGTTAAAACTGCAATTTAAATTGACTTTTTCACGTTTAAAGAGGGAGAGACTCGTCAGTTCTTTGGGTACGAGCCAACGCGTATACTTCCTATTTATTCTACAGCCAAATCGACACCGGATGATCGAGGCTCGTTAAATTACGTGTTCCGACTTGCTAAAAGATCCCCGTCCCGCGGCCACGCGCGTGTTCTTGTCTTCTTTTCTTTTCTTCCTCCTCGTGTCTCTTCCCCGTGCGTTAATCGTAAATCACTACGACACCGCCAACGCGTCTTTACATATAAATTTCTACGCAAAATTGATATAAACAAAATTCCTCTAAACTTTTCTTTTTTTTTTTTTTTTTTATTCCTCAACGTGTTTTCTGCATATTTCGAACACGTGTGTGTCAACATCGTAAAATTTACACTTTCAATTTTTTTATTTCTATGATAATAACACCGGGCTTTATGACCGCTATAAACGTAACTATATATATATAGCTCTTATCGAATTTGAATCAATAAAACACCCACCCGAAATCCCGTGGGAGGGAAAAAGTGGCGAAGTAAAAAACAAAAGTGACATGTGAGCCCAAATCCGTTCGGACGTGTTGTTGTGGGGGAAAAAAAAAGGGAGATGAGAAAGAGAGCAGAAATTACACCAGGGAAGCCCCGCACCTGCATGGGAATACACGGCAATGCGGCGAATGGGGGTGCGAGCTCTCTCCGCAGAGTGAAGTCGCGCTGGCTAGTTGTCGGTACACTATGAGTACATTAAACGCTCCTCTCCTCGTTATGAATGACTTGTTGTATCGACGTTATCCGCAAAAAAATGACGTGTATCGCTTGAAAATCGAGATAAACTCACTGCTCTCGCGATAGGAGACGCGTCAGTTAATCACGTCAGATTCTTCACTTTTCTTTTAAAAAATGTCAATTTTTACAGCTAATCTTTTTTTTAGTGGTGGGAATGAAAACGCGTGTCCGCAATTTATTTATTTATTAACGGGACTTTTCCTTTGGTGCAACAAATTGAAATCTTCTTTGAAAAAAAACTGTTAAACTTCGTGCAACTCTCCTTTATTTAATAAATATCCGAGTTGCGTAATGTTTGAATAAATTCGACCCCGAATGTCCAGTTGCGGGAGGCATTTATGACGCTTAGTGTACATCGCGCGAAACGCGTAACCGCAGCTGTGCGTGCGGTCGAGGCTGCCTCTCCCCTCCTGCTGCTGTCCGCGCCTCTGTCTTTTCTCTGTGTGTTCGCTCTTTGCTTACCTACCCTACCTACCCGAGACCAGACGCAGATACGGTTCTCACGTCCTCGATCGCGCCGTCGACGGCGATTTGCAGTTTGAAACAAACCCTCCCCGCGCGGGATACGCGTGGCTCTGGACCTGTCGAGCGGCTGCCTGGTTTTCTTCCTTTAGCAGATGATGATGCTTTCGAGGAGAGGACGGGAGTCTCGGAGAGGAGCGGCCGGTTCGTTCGGTCATCTCTCATCTCGGGAGAAAAAAAAAATAAACGCGTGTTTCACCCGAATAAAAATTTTCGATTCGACAGAAAATGCACGTGTTGTTTATTGTTTTGTTGTAGCAATTTTTCCAAGAGAAGACGTTTTCTTTTTTTTTTTTTATTTATAATATTTAAATTTATCTCATATTTTTACGTGCAAAAAGAAAAAAAAATAGCGACTCTCGGGCAGAAAGAAAGAAAAAAAAAACAATTATTTACAACAATCTATTTTTAATCGAGAAGTTCCTTCTTCTCTTCATGTTCTCATCCTTTAGCTTATTTGATACAATCTGTTGTTGCACAGATTGCGATGCTGACTCCGCAATTAAAAAGCACTCGCGTGGGTCGCGTTTTATCTTTTGTTAGCCGATATGTTTCTCACGAAGAAAATTCGATAGCTTCTCACAAATCGATTCTGATTAAATTCTTGTTAATCAAGAATATCAATGGCACTTTTAATTGAAGAGAAATATATACAAAGAGCGATTGATAAGTGTCCGAAATGAGACGCATAGAGTAGACGCTCCCAGTTTAAGACAATGGAGCAGCTTTACATTGATCAAATTTTTACGAGTTACTGCTATTTGCAATATTCGTCAAACACGGCCCCGTGCGTTTTCCATTTATTTTCGAATCTGACAAACCGACTCGGTAAAGAGAAATTTTCGAGCAACAATGAAGTCATCGATGCCGTAAATGGCTGAACTTTGGCGAGCTGTTACACCAACGCTACGCGCGACAATGAGCGAGCGTTTCAAGTTTGTTCTTCTGAACGATGAAACTTGTTGACGACAAGAGCGCAATACTATTGTCGCTTATCCGTTCGTCATTTCGGATACTTTATCAGTAGCTCCGCTGTGTACTTCAGTTGAGATTAAAAAGTGAGTTACTTATCTGACATTATGCCACATCCCCCGCTTGTGTTTTCGTACAAGCCAGACAAGATTAACTCGATCGAAAAAATTCATCAGTTTAATTAAGCCGCGTCATTTATCTTTCTTTCCGATCGAAATGCTCATTCATTGATTGAGTAAAATTGTAGCTCGAGTGTTTTTTTTTCAAGTTAAATAAAAAATGTGGCTACATTCAACTCTCGAAGTAATAAACACAAAAGTTTTTTTTACACCTTTTGTTTGGAAAAAAAGCTGATGAAAAATTTTCGACTGATTTTTATTTAATATCGCACTCAGTGCCGTCTGGAAATGTACGGCTCGTATTTGTGTCGTCGAAGCTGTTTGCGGGTGATGTATCGAGCGAGATTAAAGATAGTCTCTCGTTCATGAAAAATAAAGCGCTGCCATTGATGCCTCGTCTCGCATACTAATGAAGAGCCGGTCGACTCGGCGTCGTAGCCACGACGAGTAGGTGTCTACCTCTGTCGGCCTGTTTACCGGATGTCGTTGCCACGACTTCGATAAGTTGCCCGTAGGTAGAGCCACGTGTACGTTCGTGCGATCGTCTGTTGTGGATAAAGTAGATGCCCGAGAACGCGCTTCGAATTTGACTGTGAGTAATTACCATTAGAGAGCTGATTTAAAAGACAAAAATTATTCCCGAGAATAAAATGAATTTATATCATTTGCAACTAACTTTTCCAATTACGTTCTGTAATTTCGTCTTTATTAACTGTTAAATTTTTTTATTTTCTTATTAAGTAAGCTATCGTGAGTTGAAATTCGAGAGAAATGTTTGTTTCATTTTTTTGCGTTCTTAAAGTTACATGTTCTTCAGTCCGTTTTAGAAGATCGACTTGTGGTCTGAAGGTACGTATAGTTTATTCGAACCACTGTTAGTCTTCTTCTCGCTAAAGTAATTTGTTTATAGATTTATTAAAAATAAAAAGTTATGCGCCCACTGTTTTTTAATTCTGATATACTTTCGATTTTTAATGTCTTTCGACACGTTTTTGTTTCAATTTTCTAATCTAAATTGTCAGAACACATCATTGCTCTGTCGCGGTTTTTTTTTCTGCTTGCAATTTTGTAATTTCTGTAAATTCAACTGTCGCATATCACTCGAAAGAAGGCAACATCCGTGCGCCAACTCGTCAGGGGGTCAGCGGAAGAGGGAGGGGAACAGAGAGTACGATCGCAGGCAGTGCGAGGGCAATGGATAGCAACAGGTTGTGACGTCACGAAGCGCCACGCGACTCCGCTTCATTCACAAGAAGCCAGAACAGCGAAAGAGTGGACCAGGAACTCATAACCGGCGATGCCTTGCCTTTCCTGTTTTCTCACGTGATTCGACAAGCTGGTTTATCTCGATCGCCGCGCGGTTCTCGGGAGCCTGGGTCTTCCACTGGGCAATTATTGGCCCGTAACGGTTCAGGTCAAAGCCCGGTAAGCAAGAGATTGTTGGCAATGGGTTCCTGATTCCGAATTGATGATACGATCCGAATTAACGTTTGGTCGAGTGCGTAGTTACGGATGTCGCGTAAATACGCGCGTATGCGAGATCTACTTTCGAGCGAAAACCCGCGCGAACTTTTTTACATCCAGAACGTTTTAGAATTAAAAATTTGTCTTGTTACTTTTACTTCTCTCGATTCGATTTATCGAAGATACTTGCTAGATTTTTTTCTTCTACTTTCTCACAACAGTAGCTCGACTGAAGACACTTGTCGGGATTGCTCTCTCATATTCGATCAGTTTGATATTTCGTACGGACAGAGCGATCGCATTCGCCTTCTTTTTACATGTTGCGTAACCAACTTGTTAAAATCCTCTCTCGATTCCGTGACCTGCGGAGTTCTTCATCCCGCGGCTTGTCGTGCGTGTGTAGTCGTCGAATTTGATTCTCTCTATCCGTTTTGCCGGAGGCGCGTCTCTCTCTCTTAGCACGGGAAGACGGCGAGCGAAGAAAGATGAAAGACGATGGCGAGGCAAGGTGAGCGCGACGCCCCACCACGGCGCGAGTAGCCACGCGAGTTCATTCATGAGATCGTGGGAACGTGCCTCACGGTGGGTCCGTTCCACCCCGTCCTTCTTCGCCTCTTGCTCGGCCTCTCTCTTTCTCTCTTTCTCTTCCTTCTCCCTTTCCCTCCCCCTCCCCCAGGTACATGTTAGCCGGTCGGTTTATCTTTTCTTGTCCCGTCTCTCTTTCCCGTCTTCCTTGGTCGTTCGCATCGCGCGATATCTCCCTCTCCCTCTCGTGTCTAGCACCTGTTTCTACCTTCTTCCTCCCTCTCTCCCTTCATCTCTCCCCTCTGATCTCTATGACCGCTCTCTCGCTCCCGCAATTCCTCACTCTAGGCCTCTATTGCTCTCCTCCTTTCTCTTTCTCTCTCTTCTTGCTCTCTTTTCCCTAATCATTCCTCCTTCTTGTTGCCTGCATGCGCTCATTTCTCCGTACTTAACTTTCCTCTCGCTCTTTCCGCTCATCCGTCGCTCTTCCACTCTCTCGCGCGAGGATACCCTCCTTAGTTTCTCTCGGCTATAATTTCACCGTTGCTCGCGTTGTTTATCCCGCGTCTCCTCTCTCTATCTTCATAATTCTATCTTTAATTCCTCATCCACCGATTATTTCTCCGTCTTCTGTTCTTCGTTTTTTTACCTCTACTGTTTCCTCTCTCGCGCGCGAGCGAGAATTCCCCCCTTCTTCCGTTCCACCTCGCGGTTTTCTCTTATACTCCCTCGAAATACGACATTGCGCCATGTGCCGACGCCCCGTGTCTCTCTCTCTCTCTCTCTCTCTCACCTGTTCTTTATTCAGGTTCAACGTATTTTTTTTTCGCGATCGCGTCCTTCTCTCTCGGCTCTTTGTACACGAGGCCGTTTCCCTCTTTCTTCGCCATCTGCTCGTCCTCCCTTCTACGACGTTCTGTTCCGCTGCTTCGTTTTACCTGCTCGCGGCCACTCGCCCGATTGCCCCTCCCTCCTGCCTCTCGCCCTCTTGCCTTCGATCTCTTCCCGAGATCTACGTTCGGTACAGTGGCTGCTACAAGCTGTGTCACTATAATCGGCGAAAAACACAGAGAAAGCGTGTTTGCGCTCGGATGGAGAACATTGTGTTGGTCAGCGCCGACTTCTCTCTCTTTCTTTCTCTCTTTTTCTCTCTCCCTCTCTCCTCAGAAGAAACAAACATTTACACAGCTAAATTACGCGTCCCTTCGACTTTTAAATTAGCACATGAATATTGATCGAGAAAAACAGATATATTTTATAAGCGTTAACCACAACTACAACATGTACCGCAGTAATTTTAAACGATCTATGTTTGTTCCATCTAAAAGCTGTAAATTAGATGGGCACTTGACACGCACGATACGCGCGTTTAGCGCGACCAGATCGAATCTCATTACGAATCATATTGGGCAAGAAACTTCCGTTCTCCGAAGAGACGGTGTAGCGACCACAGAAGATCAACAGCTTCCCGTCGATTTCAGACAGAAGTTAATAGACAGCGCGAAGTAAAAGGGGAAGTGAGTCAGCGCGTGAGTTTTTAATTTAATATTCTCTTTCCCTTTTTTTTTTGCTTCTCTCGATGCAAGAAAAAAAAGCTAGATACGAGCAAAAGTTTCCACAGATCGACTTTCGTGGTCTACTATACCCGACGACCTCTGCGTGGCCGGCAGCCGGCGGAGACATAATTGCGGGCTGGTAATCATGCTGCCGAGCCCGAGGATATTCCTCACGTCCCTCTACCCCTCTGACTTTTTCTCTTCAACCCGTAGCTCGTTTCTACTTCGTCTTCATTTCATTCCGTCGTGTATATTCTTTCCTTTGCAACTTCTCTCTCGCTTTGCTCTTGCCGCGCGCGTTTCTCCAGTTCGAAACGAAGAAAACGCGCAACAACGCGTCCGCGGAAGTTCGAGATGGAAAATCTCCTTCCGAAAAGGAAGAAGACATTGTTTGAAGGACCTTTGCGGGGAGTCTGTACATACATTGCCGCGTGTTTGCACGCTGCTTGTTGCACGCGACGGTAAAACATCTCTCAAATGTACTCCCTGGTGTCTGATGTTCATCAGACGCGGCCGTATCGTCGCGAAAAACGAACAAAAAAAACATCGCCGCGCGAGGCCAACGCAGAGGAACGACCGGACTTTACACGCGTTCGGTGCGTATCACACGCGCTATTACCCCTAGAAGATACGGCTCACCGCGCCGGCCGTTTTACGACCGAACGTTTATTCGCCATTTCGAGCCTCTTAACGTCCGCCGCGGAATATCGAGCTTAATATATCGGGACGCGCTCGCCTCTCTCTCTCTTTCCCGGTCCCGTCCTTCTGCTTCACGCCCTTCTCGTAAGTATTATATACGTTTGCGGATACCAACTTCGCTCGCGGAGCACCGCGAGAGAGATTCGAAAGGTACCGTAGTGATTCGGCACGAAAGAGAGATTGTGTCACAGCAAGATTGCGATCTCGGATATTGAAATGTGTTACATGTGTTTGCCGGACCGAGAGATCGGCACTGATCCGGGACGGTTGTGTTTCTAAGACTCACTACGAGGTAAATGTTAAATCAATCGAATTAGCGCGAGATTGCACGTTCTGGTTTTTTTTTTAATCTTGTACAATTGACTTGTGCGCAATTAGATATGCGTGTAGTTTTTTTTTATTGTCTCTCTAAAATCTCTCTTGAAAAAAAGAAAGGCAACAAGAGCACGACAAAGTCGCGCGAATTAAATTACGATTGAGACCGTTTTGAATCTCCACTTGGTCTTCTCGGAAAAAAAAAAACAAAAACAAAATAAAAAAGAAGGAACCCTGATACGGCCCGGCCGATTAGGGATGCCATTAAATATACGCGAGCGGTTCGCAACAGGTACACGACCTGAAACGGGCAACAGCCGGTCGATGTTATTGCTCTCTCTCGGGAAGACGGTAGCCGGGGTAATTGATTATCTTGCGCCCTTTATATGTTACGAGCTTGCCCTACCTCTTAAATCCGGCCTGCGCGCGATCTAAGAGATGCGCTCTCTCCGCGCGCGCGTATTTTCTATACCCGCAAATTATACGGCGGAATCGACGTTAGTTTCAGGAGGGAGGGAGAAAAAAAAAAGAGTTAAACTGAACGAAAGTGCTCTCTCTCTCTCTCTCTCTCTCTCTCTGCACACCGCCCCGTGATGAGCGGCGTATATGCAAAAGGGGAGTACACCTCTATATAAGAGCAATCATAAAGAATTATTTACGCCGCGTATCCTTCGCATCACACATTTATAATCGTATCATTATACTGATAATATGTAATTTATATATTAAATAACTACATATTAAAGAACTGTATATTGTTTAATATATTTTTCGCTTTGAACGCGTACGATCTTTTCTCGCAAATCTCGACCGCAAAATTCATTTCTCACGAGAATGAATTTTGCACCTTGACAAAAATATTGGAAAGAAAAAGTTTTTCTCGTCAAGTCTGTAATGTTGTTTAATACACATACTGGAGAGTACGCGTTTAAATCTGAAAGACCGTCAGAAATATATTCGGTGAAACTAGACGCGAAGTACTTTCGAGATGTTGTTTTTTTTTTTACTTCGTGTAATTACACACACACACACACACACACACACACACACAATATGTTACAAAATGCTCGCGGTTTGTATTTATCCCGGCAAGAAGGTGAAAATATCTCTTTACAAATTATATTCAAGTTTTTATCGATCTTGAGAAACGTGTCGCGCACACACGCGGCTATTGCCTTGATAGCACGTTGCGATCGTATCTACCTGTTTAAATGCGGTGTCAGTGCACGAGGCAATTTCAACTTTCATATTTGGAAGTTGATGGAGCGCAGTTGTCTCGCGCATTAAAAAAAATCCAAATTTTATTTCGACGTGAAACTGCGAGCGCGAAAGGCAGAAGAGTGCAAGCGACAAGATGGCTAACTCAGATGCTAAAAATTCAACCGCGGCGTGTCCGAACAAAGGCGGGTCGTTAAATGACGAATTAATTGCTTTTGCAATCTTCGGCGATTTTTGAAAAACGAGAGCGCGAGTCGATTTCTTCTTCGCGAGAGAAGAAATGGAAGCGATGCGTGCGCGCGCGCGTGCACTTCCGAGAGCGGCGGCCGGTCTCTTCTTCTTGGTTTTATGTGTGGCGTATCTGCGTTATAGAATCCTCCGCTTTCTGCCGGCGTATTATGGTCAAGCCGCCGCTTCTGCTGGAGGCTGCTCGTTTCCATCGAACCGCGGCTTCTGGTCTCTCTCTCTCGCGCGCGCGAGAGAGAGAAAGAGAGAGGGAGATTACGGAGATAATGGAGCTGAGTAGCAGCGGCTGCTAGGTCTCCGCTCCTAACAAATTGCCGGGTTCATTCATCCTTTTCTCCGACGATGCGCAGGGAAAAACTAGCCGCGCCAGCTACTCACGGCGCGCGCGGTGTACATGCGTGTAACTCGCCCTTTCTCGCGTTCGGCTATCGTCTGTACGGGATACTCACCGCGCGCGGGTATACATGCACGCACGTATTCCCTTCTCGCCGCGTGCGAGAGAGAGAATCAAACGGTTATCAAACGGCGGAAAACATGGAAACGCGCACTTCCCGCGCCGCGTACGTCACTTCGCGCGTGCTATCACAACAACTTTTCCCTTTACGAGAGATCAGCCTTGAAAGAAAATGCTTTTCTTTTTTTTTAATTGCACATCCCGGAAAAAAGAAATATCCCGCTTCCTCCGACTTTGAATTGTGCGAGTACGCACGCGTTGTAATTACACTCGTTTTTTTTTTTTCTTTTTTTCGTGTTCGTTTTCCTCTCATTTATTGCCATTCCGTGGCATACACGTTTGCCGCCGTACGTTCGTGCGTGCTGTGTGAACCGTGTGTTTTTATAATTAACGTGCCGGCTAAATAATTTGCGCGCGGCAAACGGGGAAATGAGTTTCGTTTACGGGACAATTAAGAGAACGTTGATATCATTTCGTCATTCCGACAAAAAAAAACGACTGTTTCTCTCCTATTTGATAGAGGATCGAATTATCGCGGCACTTGTGTTATTACAAGTGCGCGCACTTTTAGACATACGTGTGTACGTGTTGTCTTGTGCCATACGTGTAGTTCAGTGGCAAACGTGATTCATGTTCTCCGAGAAGCGATAATTTCCATATTATTCAATGACTAATACGTGTTTAGCGGCAAACAAGATTTTCCTTTCTTAAAACCCGTTCTGTCTCCGGCCATTCTGATCTATTGATTTCCAACTGCTTACGTAGCAGAATTTATTTTTCCCTGGAATTTGCTCCATATTTCTCTAACACGCGCACGCACGCACACACAGTTATATTTTTTCCTCGCCAGTTCCTCGCCACGTACGTGTCAGTTTGGGTTTTTGAGAATTTTGTCTATTTCGCTCGGTTTATTGACGCGAAACTTCTCTTATACGATAAATAAAAACAAACTTGAAATAATTATGGTGAGTCGTCGATGTCGTTAATTGCGCGCGCGATACTTTATTACATTATATGCAACATTCTTTCTCAATTAAGCCCTGCACGCGCAGACTAATTAGAAGCTCTGAACAGTCGTGTCACGTAACACGATCAAGTGAGATATCGATCTCTCTCGAGTACATTCTGTGATCATCATATTTCTTGACGAGATGTTACATGACGCTGGTTTTCATTCGCTGAATAAATTATCTATTTTTAGCATCTAAGTTTCTCGTTCCCTCTCTCTCTCTCTCTCCTCTTCTTAAACTTACCGCGATGTGCTACGGTGGCTTTTTTCCAACCGGTTTCTCGAATGTAGCTCTTTCTCGATCGACTGCGGCCGCAACGTGCATCGGGAGCCCGCGATAAGACGCAACGCGCGTGGGCACTGGACTTGATACGCCAGCTCGCTCGGGAAAAAGAAGCTCGTCGATAAGACGAGCCCGATTTACGCGTTGACATGTTTGCGTCGATCCCATAAATCGATAGCGAAGCCCTTGATATTCGATTTGCATAAATTAATATTACGGACTCGGGATGAGGTAACGCGAGGTGGCGGTGAAGCACGTACAAAAATTCACAAGACAGATAGGAGAAACCGCGAATTGAAACTTTTATATTCGTGATCTCGAACGTGTTGTAACGCGCGCTTATTAATTTCAACGTAGTGCACAATAATTTTCTCAATCAAAAAACCAATTAATTATAAAATTCTTGCCTTGTTTTCATTCGCGCGTCGCAAAAGTTCTTACAATTGAAACGGAATAGCAAGAAGAATCGTTTATTTTTCCTTTTCCTCGTCTATTTAAAAAAAAAGCAGACAACGCGAGTGGCGATAAACACACACGCACTTTTGCAAAACCACTGGAGCGATCTCTTTATAATCTCGGTTTCGTTATCGCATATCCGACTGTGGCGTATTTATACGTCACTGTTTGCGATTGTGTCAGGACTAAGGATTTAGCCGCTAGTTTCCGTTGGATCGCTAAGAGAGATCCATGCCCTCGCATTGATCTGTTAAACTTAATAAAAATTTTTGCAGACTTATAAGATAGTTTGCTTATGCTGTACGAGAGTTATGGTGTCCGCGAGACATTTGTTGTATTGTTGTGAACTTGAGAAAAACATCGTTTTTTTCGTGAACACGATGAGGACGACGAAATATAACACGTGCGAGATATAAGATTCGAAGAAATACGACAAGGTGGCAACAAAATCAAGTAACAATCGATAAAGGTGACAATAAGGTAGGTGAGTGTCCACTCGGAAAAACTACTCGGATGCGAATTGCGCGGCAACACAGAATAAATAAATGTGACATAAAAAATTTCTAATTTGATTACTACAATTATTTATATTAATCTTGTGAATATTACTGGCTGGTTTCTCAACAAACACTAGACTGATCTAATTTCGAAGAATTCCGTTTTCGAGATTCTGGAGTGAAAACTTCAATTTTGTTTTAAATATATTGTGTTTTACATATATTTTTGTTTAGATTCTTTTATGTTTTTTTTTAATCGAAACGTATCGCGACGATTCGAAACGGTCGCGCGTGTTTACGGGAGAGCAACATGTAGGCAATTGAATCGCATGCCGATGTTGGCAGTTCGAACCAACCGACATGTAGGCAATATCTTGAGTTAACAGATGTGGTTTCGCGGTGATCGTTTCTCAACAGCTGATGCGTAGGAGTGGCCGAGTGAACCAGTTGACAGGCGCTCCGACTACCATCCGTCCGTTTTCTTCGCGTCTTCTCTCTTCTCGCTTCCACTTCGCACCCTTTACCTTCTATCCCTTCCCGGGAGAGAGCGGCCTCTTCTACGCCACACGACTTGCTCTTGCCACACGACCGGCACGCACCAGTTTAGCCACCTCTTGCAACTTGCACGCATAAACTAGTAGTGGCTATCTTCGTCTGTTCCTGTTCCACTCTTGATAATATATCCTTTTTCTCCGCCGTGTGCATCGCGTTGCGCGAAAACTTTTTCTCATCAATATTTGCGCCTCACTCGAGCGCAAAAACGAGCGAGAATCCATCGGCGTGGTGCGTGTTGCGTTCAATAAGAAAATTTGCGTAAGAAATTGGCGCAAAAAAATAATCTTACGTGCCGATTTTTATTTTTAAACAATTATACAGGAAAAGTTGAAGTAAATAGCGATTTTACGGCAAAGTTGGCTCGCTGCCGTTCCCTTAAACTTTAAACGAGTTGACGCGCACCGGTAACATCAATCGCAATTTTTTTGCGTACACTTATCACGTCGCAATTTATTACGCAATAAACTAGCGCGTAATAATAATTGCGCATAATAATAATAATAGTAATAGTAATAATAATCACACGATGATTCATTTGTCCGCGCTGATTTTCAATATAGGTTTTTATCTTGTGCCATCTTTGCTCGTTAATTCGCTATGACAGCTCGAAAGGGGTATATCCTAGCAGCATTTATAGTTCTTCCGCGATGAAAGCTATGTGTTTCTTTCAACGTTTGCTCTCTCTCGCTCGGCTCTGATATCACACACACACACACACACATACATTTGCACACCTATTCTCCCGTAGACCAGTTTCTGCGCTCCGTTTTTTTTTTTCCTCTTCATCTTCCTCTGTGCCGCTTGCGTACGCTCTTTCTTGAAGCGCGTATCACCCGAGCGAGTGGCGTCCCGCATCGCGTTTTACAGTCCCGTCACGAGGATGTTTTCGAGATTCAGAACGCAGGCATTTACGCAGCGCGTAATGTGTCGCGTCGTATTAGAGTTTTTCTTCGCAACTTCGTGCGTACTTATGTCCGTTAGACGACGACGACGACGACTTTGGTATCTAACTGTAGTTTCGTAATGAGGAACGTGTGAAACTCTGGCGATAAATATATATTATATTTGCGGTCGCAAGTCGCTTCGCGTTTATTAACGCACCGTTACACAAATAATAAATATAAATGTAGACACACGTCGTTAGTCGATCAGGTGTGCGAATTCGTAATCACGAATTTATCTGTTCGAGACAGACGCGTATGCAAATGCGCGGAATAAATGAATAGCAAAACGCGGGGCGCGTTTCTCACGCGCCGCCGCCGCCGCCGGTCTGAAATATGTTAGAGCCGAGCCGAAGGCGCGCTAATTAATCGACGGCCATTTGAATCGAACTGCGGTAATTTGAATCGTCGCACGAAATACGAAATTCCTTAATTGCGGATATGAATTTGTTACAAGGAGGGTCCCGTCGCTCTTGCGTGGAACGAGGTCCGAAGAGGTCCGTGTGCTCCAGTTTTTCGAGCGGATGTTGTGGTTAAAGGCTCGGCGCGCGTTGATTAGCGTGCGTTTGTTAAGCAAATAAAATAGCGAAATACTCAAATAATTGATTCCGCAAAGCGTCGCCACTCGGACGGGAAAGCGAACGCGCGCGCTCACACACACAGACACGAGAAGAGGGGAAGTCGAACAGGTTTTCTACCGCGTAGTGTAAGGTCATCTCGCGCGAGGAAGAGACGAGACGTGCTCTCCTCTAGGAAACCACCGCGCGCGCGCTCTTGCACATCCCGAACGAAAAGTAAAAGAAGAACGCGCAAAACGAGTTTTTGCGGCGATCCGTTTTGCGGTAATTGCCGATGCAAATGATTGTAGTTATCGCGCCGCGCACATCCGACCATCCTAATATCGAATATCGTTGCTATCATTTTAGAATCCATTATCGGTTCACGAGGATCTCTCTCGCGGCTCTTGAACTTTATTTATTCCGCTCGTGACACTTCGCGAGAGCGCCGACGCGTTCATTTTTTCCTCTTTCCCCTTTCCTCTCGGTAAATACCGCGCGAGTTTTTTAATACGAGATTTTCGCGAGATGAAAAAGGGCACTGACTTTTCAAGACGGATTATTCGAGTTGCTCGGGATTCGTTCGTTCGATAAATCGGCGATTTTTTTTTTTTTTATTTACGAGATCGAGAAATAATTTTGCAACAAGAGAGACGATAAATGCTGCGTTAGCGTGAAAAACCGGTTAACAAGGCGCGCGCTAATAAATTTTCATTGAAGTTCGAAATATCGATGAGATATATCGGACATGTGTACGTCGTACACATTGTAGACGCATATTTGTTAATTACGTATTCGCAATTAACGAGGCAGGAAGCCTCTTTATCGAAACGAGTGTGGCGTGCTACGCGAGCGAGTTTGAGATAAGACCGAACCGCGCGCGCGACGGTGAGGTGAGACGCGGAGAAGAGAGAAAGAGCGAGCAGAAGATGCCGCGGGATGCTGCGCGCGAAGAACCAAAGTGGGGGGAAGAGCCACGCGATCGAGATTTATTTATAAGTCGGCGAGAGCCCCCGAGAGAGTTCGTTCCTACATTCTCCTCGCTTCTTCTTCGCTCCCCTTCTTCCTTCGGCTCCACCTGCTCCTCGCAATCTCTTCCTCCACGTTTCTCTCTCTTTCTCCACGCGACTTCTTGCCGCCGATATCCACCGTGTTATCGCTCGCTCGTATAAGCGCAACGTCAGAACAAAACGAACGTTTTTCCTCCTCGTATGAAATATAATATCGGCTTTTTTTCTCACAAAGTTTAACTTCTTTTACGCGCATTTAAGTAACATTTATTATTTCAAACGCGGTTAACAACCTCATTTTTTTTTTTCATTCATGGGAGAGTAAACGGGGGTACGTGCGAAGCATCCGATGTAGATTTTCGGGTGGAACTTGATTCGAATTACGATTGCGTATTGTGATTACCGTGTACGATCCGTACAATTTCTGTATACGTGGCAAAAAAATAAACATTTGAATTGTAAATAATGAGAAGTTTTACACGCAAAGAGAGAATATCGTGTTCTCTCGAAGAACAAGATTTCCACACCGTTCGAAGTTGATGTTGTTTCAAGTTCTCTTGAATATATTAAGAGACGTTTTTCTTGAATATATATCTATATGTGTAAATGTAGAAAGAGAGGTACAAAAAAAATTATTCTGACGTATTGATTGCGTCAAGATACTACGACAATTGCGAAAGTGAGGAGTTGCACGGTGGGAAAAGGCGAAGCGGGCATTCGCCGCCGAGAATGTTGGCGATTTTTTCTTTTCTTCCAACCGAGCACGCATATACGGCGCGGCAATGTGACTCAGCATTCGGTAATTGCATACCCTTGGCAAGAAGAATGCCAATCCGCACAACACCCGTTCGGAGTGTACGCGAGTTGATACACGTCTTATTACGATATTCGCTGCTCTCTTGATCATTGATTTTGCTCCCGCGCCGTGTGCGCGTATAGTTATTATTATCTTCCAAATTAAATTTCATCCCCCGGCCTTGTCGTTAACGAGAACTTGAGCGGTGGATAACAGGCGGTTAATTAAACACACGTAACAAAACGTCAGGGAGCAGCGTCCGTTTTAACGACGAACGCGATGCGTGCGATCCAGCAGATGCGCGTGTTGCTCGCGTGTCTGCTTTCTTCTTCTTCTTCTTTGCCGCGACTCGATTTCGCGAAAACCTAATTAAAAGTTCGAGGGCGAGCCGTGCACTTTCGGGCTCGCTCTCATTAACGATTCGTCACCCCGCTCCGAGAGAGCAATTATTTTTCAAGTAATTAGGGCGAGGCGAGAGAGGAGAAATAATTCTTCTTCGCGAAATGAAATAGAAATAATAAAACAATGTAAAAAAAGATACACAAAGTGTAGCGAAGCCGCAGAAATTCCACACCGACGAAATAATTGCGCCATTCACAAGATGGCAAAAATCGTCCGTCAGACGCGTATTTGTTTTAGTTTGATTGCATTATCGCGGGGATTTAAATTAAAACTCTCGATCAGAAAAAGGTTGACAAAACTTCTTTCCGACAATCCAATATGCACGAAAAGAAAATTGCGCAAGACAAACGTGGATAACGTGAATTTTCGCGCTGCGCATCCGTGAAAGACGCTACCAGAAGATTCATCCGCGTATCCAGATGCCAAGCGCGCGCGCGCGGCGCACAACGCGCGTAGAAGCACTCATGAAACAGGTTCGAAGTTACTCGGGAGAACTGGTCAAGCAGCGAATAGGAGCAACAAGAGTAGATACTATCCGATTGTACGGCCGATTGCCTGCGGACGTGTGTAACGGTACCGATCATGTCACCGATTTGAAGTTCGACATTTGCGCACGAGTTTTGCAAATCTCGCGTTTTAGAATCTATACATTCGGCTGCATTTGTGATTAATGTATCTCTCCCCCCACGCGTGAAGGAAATGTCTCAATGACCGGACATTTGTTAGAGAATTATTTGTACGTGTTAAAATTAAAAACTACTATTTGAAAATCTCAAAAACTCTTGAAAATATCGACAATTGTTTACATGGCTGATAATTTACTGAATGCCTCACAACCATTAGATCATTGGAACGTTATCTTAACTACAGAACTAAAAAATAGTCCAAAGATTCTCAAACGACCAACATCGCTGCAAAATCTCAGCGGACGCGCGGCTCGACTTCGCTAATGAATTTTGAAGCGCGTGCAATATAAAATGCGATTGCGCGCACACATGTCGTCGTCTGTCCCACTAACGTCGTCTGCAATGTTTGCGCAATGCCGCGGGTTGGCCGGGATGAGGTCATGGCTGCCGTCGCGCGGCGCAGAGAGAGGATAGATGATGCGCGCTGGAAAAACCTCCTCATCTTGCTTCCTCCTCTTTGGCGCGGGCCCGCGTTTTCCTGCTCGCTCTCGCGTGACCGCGACTCGTTGGCGTTTGGTGAATCGACGCGTGGGTGCAGGTTGGACGCAGATAACGCGGGAGGAGTCTCGTTTGTCCAATCCTCGATGACTCTCTCTCTTACCTCTCCTCTCGCGTCTCGAGTTTTATGCAGCCTCTTCGCGAGAATCATCGGTCGGGAGGAAAGAGGGATGTCGCGCGATGCGCATTGGGGATTGGATAATGAACTCTATCACCCTCTTTGCTCCTCGTCGTTCGAGAGATGTTAATTGCATCGAGCACTTTATGTTTTTTTCTTTTTTTTTTTTTAATAAAAGTGAAGCGAGGCGGCGCAAGTACAAGAAACAGATAAATGTTTTTTTTTATTAAAGAATTTTTGGCAATCATTGCGTATTACGAAACAAAGTTAAGACGCGCGAGAGCACCGGAGAGTCTCGAGCGAAAATGGAGTATTTCGTACCCTCTGCGCGCCTTTTGTGAGACGCACGTCGATGCGAGTGATCCTTTTCACCTGAACGCGTTTCAGGGTGATCCTGTTGGTTCGTGCTGCCACCTAGCGAATTTGATTCATAAAAGAGTAGCTTCTTCAAGGTCCTTTACAGTCGGTATAATTTTCGCTCGCAAAAAAAAAACAGGACGCGGGGTCACCTCTGTCGTGAAAAAATTTCCTAAGTTCGGACGATGTGCACAGATGTGTCTCACGCAAAGTGTCGAACACGACGACGATTTTCCAGTTTTCGAAACTTCTCCTGAGTTTTTCTACGCATTCATTCTTTGTAACAAGAATACGCGATTCAATTTTTCAAGGAGAAATTAAATATTAATATAGTCGGTATCGCGCATTGACACTTTGTTCTCTTTCTCGGGCGCGCGCGCGCCGACTGTAATAAATCGATTGAATATTCAACAACACGACGTGCGCGCGAGTTTGTTGCGCGCTCAGGTTGTTTCTTCATATTTCACGCAATGCTCAATGATCGCGCGGCGCAACAACGAGCAGAGCGACGGTTTGCGTTGCGGCACGAGGGAACCCAATGACGTCACCGTGTCACGCCTCGGCGGGCACCTGTTCCGCCATTAACATCGGGTCTGGGTGTTATCTACGAGTAGTATGAGAGAGTCGAAGAGAACGCGCACTTTCGACCGAACACGAGAAGGCAATTGTCTTCGGCCGCTGGACACGGTCAACCATCCTAGACAGAGAGACATTTCGGCATATGCCTTGCCATGGGCTCGGTCCGCCTTCGTCACGCGCCGTTGAGTCCTGGCGTGCCTTTGTTCCTTCTCGTGTCAGGACGAGCGCCAATTATTTTTTGGCCTTTGCACCGACTCGGCAGCCAGGACTTCTTTTTTTCTTTTATTATTACTCGAGCCGACATTTTCTTGCGGCTCTTTGCATACAATCAAAGATTGGATAATAAACATTTAATTCCTCTGACTCTCGAATTTATCCGCGATAAAAATTTGTTTTGAAATACACAAGTGAAAGAACAAGATCGCCAAAATATTGTTCAACGTGCGAAACAATTCTTCTTTAGAATTTTTAGCGTCTCTTGCCTCCTGTTGCTTTCGTTGAATACTGCGACGCACGATCTGTGAAATTTCTATATCTCCTATATTTTAAAGTGTTCCGATGCGCATATATTTGTAAGAGAAAAAATACACCCGAGAGAAATATATTCAACAGCCGTCTGACAACAAGGCGGCGCATTGTGTTCCATGTGTTTGATAAAGTCGTCATAAAAGTGCGTGTACCGAGGCGAGCACTTTCGTTCCACCTTCCCGAACTTGTTTCAACAACAATACAATATACCGGTATGTTAATTGACGTTGCCGTATAATTAATTTGCCAAGTACGGCTTCTCTCTCTCTCTTTCTTTCTGGCCTCCCCTTTCTCCGGAATTCACCGGAGCGCGGGCCCATTATCGAACGCGCGGCGTGTGTGGGAAATTGGAAACGTCGAGGTGCGCCCCGGCGGGGTTACAGGTGTTTGAGCGATGCGCGAGGGAATGTACCACAGGTGGCTTTGCCCGCTTCGCCCGACTTCTTTATTATCGCCTCGGCATCGTGACACGGCTATTATCAACATGCACACGAGACAGGGTAGCGGAGAGAAAGTCGAGAGGGTAAACCGTTTTTTTACTTGTACGACATACCGTATGGTAATTTTCACCACCTTGTTGCGCGCGCGCTTACGTGCCCGCGGTTCAATTCAAGTTAAATTCACACGCCGTTAGGGCGTTAATAAATGACGCGTAAATTAAAACGCGCGACACGATGATTAATGAGAAACAAAGGATGAGAGAATTTCTTTTTTTTTTTTTTTCTTCAACGCGCGGTTTAGCGCAAGCGATTTTCTATCTCGAGTTCTCTGCGCGATGCGCATAAACCTCGCATGGCAACGAACAGCGTGCGCGTTGTGTTTCGCGGCGAAGCAATCGCCCACAGAAGAGAAACCCTCATTCCCGCCATTGCGGCAGAATTGCCGCTAATAAAAGCGAATTCGCAACGCAATATTCGTTTCTCTCATTCCGTGGAAATTAATTATATTGTTCTGATTTAAAACTCGTTAGTTGTTGCATCGACAGTTGAATTCGCACGCGAAAGAAGGGAGCAATAGATAAAATATAATATCATATTGCCAATGGAGCAATTAGACAATAATTAAATTTTTTCGATATTTTCGAGAGCGCTGCGTCTCTCTCTCTCTCTTTGCTTCTGGTTAAATCGCGTCGGGTGTGTAATTGTCGTGCGATTTTTCTCGGCACGCGGAATTTATATCAAGATGATGTGTGTGTGTAAACGGCGACGCGATGAGAACCCTTGTAGCAGTTTTAGCGGCGACGACGGGTCGGTCCGCGCCGAGGAGCGTTCGGACAAAAACCGGCGTGGGAGCGTATGCACGCAGGCTCCCACGAGTGTGCATTGTGCGTGATACACATCTATACGTCATTTACCTACCCACCTACCTACCTACCCGCTTAACCGACTACCTTCATTTTTCACCGGTCGCTGAGCTAACCGTGCGCCGCCGTCTGCGAGCGCGCGCGCGTGATATTCGCACAGAATTGCGTTCCAATTGACCACCGTCCGTGAAAAATCAGGCAGGTCAAAATATTTCGGAGTTTTCGGCGGAAATGTAGCGAGTGTCTCTCTCAATAAACACGGACATTTTATTTAAAAAAAATAATTAAATATTTCTTTGGTAAATGTCCGACCAATCACTGGGACACTTACCTCTTATCGTGAGAAATTTATTAACGAAGAATTATTTCAGTTTTTTTTTTTAATATTTGCGCCAAAATCGACGGCGTCGCGTGAACTTCCGACAGTCGCAGTATTTTTGCGCGTTATAGACGACGTACACACGAAACCCACGAGAAGGAACACCCGGGCTCTCACGTGCGTACAGAGAAACCGTCAGTAGAGCGTGATAGAGCACCGAGGGGATGAAAGCGAAGACTAATGATAGCTCCGGGCTACAGTTATCGCCTCTCTGCTGATTTCGAAGTAGGCGACGCCGCTCGATGCCTCGTGGCGAAGAACCTTCTGAAAGGCTTATTTGCCGCGATTTAATTAACTGCCCTTCGGCTCAATCTCTCCGCTCCTCGCGTCTCCTCCGCGGAGAAGCTTAATTCCTTGCGCGGTTTAACTGTTTCGGGGCGAATCTCCGTTTCTCCCGTTGTCACGATATTCAACCGAGTCGAGCGAAATCATATTTCCGACAAATGAAGATCGAAATGTGTGAAAAAAGATTTTTTTTTTTTTTTTTAACTTGAAAACAAATCTGATCTCTGAAGAAAATTTATAAAATAATTATCACGAATGCAACCATCGATTCTCTGTGCTCGAATTTCTATTTTGTGCGACGAGATGTACTTCGTCTGTTTCCCGGCGCATTAACGCTACTGTCTGTCATCATTCATCATTTGTGTCGCGGCGATCGGTCAGTCAACTCTTTTCTCACACGCGTTCGCGCGCGCGCGCGTTACCTTATGATATTAGTTCCAACGGAAATTTACAGCGCAACGTGTTATAAAATATATTTAGCGCTCTCGCGCGGTGAATTGAACCCGCGGGGAGGGGAAAAAAGAAGCAAACGGCAGCAGCGGTGAATGAAATCACGTATGTGACGTTGCGCAACGCGTGTTCGCGCATAAAACCGGAATTCACTCGGATAAGAGATTGAGATATTTGAGAGAGTGTAGGAAGTTAATGACAGTTGTGTGTGTGTGTGTGTGTGTGTGTGTGTGTGTGTGTGTGTGTGTGTGTGTGTGTGTGTGTGTGTGTGTGTGTGCGCGATGACACGAGAGAGGGGAAGAGAAAGAGAAAAAGAAGAGAATAGAGCCTCGATTTTAATCGAGTATTGGTATTTGCGCTCACCGGGCTATTAAATCGGCAGCCTGTGAAAAGAAAGCTATTTGACTAACAGAATATTTCGCGCGTACTCTCAAGCGTGAGAAAACAACTTCAAAAAGTTTCCTCGGGATTCCGAAAAATTTCGCACCCAAGGGGTGCGAAAATGCGCGATCGCGCGAAATAACGGGCAAATAGATGTAAATGATTTCCACGTCGCTGGAATACCCAATGATCGTTAATTAAACCGCACAAGGAGGAGTTTCTCTCACGAGGTGGGCGAGCAGAATGGCGCCTGTAACAAGGCGGTGGGGGAAGACACAAGACAATGCCAGATAAACGCGCGGCGTGGGTACGTTGCATACGCACGTGTTTTCTACCATAGGGCGTCTCGACGCGGAGGTTACGCGCCAATGCGGACAAGCATCCCTTCTCGCGTTTTCCGCTCCGATTCCGCGCATTGAGAGAATGATTCTCTCACTCTCTCCGAAACTCTGCCAATGCAATTTCTGTTTGACAAAGAGCGAAATTAATCTGTTCGCTTCTCATTTTATCCTATATTACATAGACGTCTTTTATGCATTATTTCGCTCTGAAGGAAATCGCAATTAATTTTGTTCTGTTTTTAATTCAACTTAAAAACAAAAATGCATCCGTTCGATGTTAAGACCCGGCCGGTGTTAAGAAACCGCAGAAACGCAAATACAATACAATCGCGCGTTAAAAAAGCGAGCAAACTCTCGAAGGCGCTGCTGTGAATTACTCGCGCGCGTTTCGACCGTGTTACTCGCGACTACTCGCTCCGCGGCCTGCGGGCCCCTCTTCGCCTGGTCCGCTCTCCTCGGTCGGTCTCTATGTCGAGCTGCGATCCGACTCGTCGCACTCCGTCAGGTGCACCGAAGCGTAGTTCCACCTCTCGCCGCCGCCGCTGCCCTCTTCGTGCGCGTCGCCGCTGACCTCTGCGCTAGCGAAAACGATCCAACAAACCGCGCCGCTGCGCCGATGGGCCACAGGCTCTCTCGTTCCACTTGCTCTCCTGCTTTGATACACACACGTCGTTAACGTAACCGACGCGATGACGAAATACGGCTCCTTGAGAACGGTCGCCGAAATTAGATGCCGCGGCTAACTGCCAGGCCACCACACGCTTCGCGCCACGGCTCTCACGGCCGTTTTCGCGCGCATTCCTTTTTTGCCCCGGAGGAACCGTTTTTCCTACACATCGAGCGAGACCGCCTCGTAATCCTGCACGATGTATTCCCGAACGCGTAACGAGAGCGATGTCGAAATATTTCCGTATTTTGACGCAAGACAGAGAGTTTTATGCACGTAAACAATTTTTTTTTCTATCGTTGTCTAGAGTTGAAACATTGAAGAGAACCACGGTCGTGTTTCATCAATTTTACATGAGTAAAAGAAATTTTTTCAACACGCCGACGTCTGTGTCTCTTGTCGGCTTCAATACCGCATATTTGTTGGATTAAATTCTCGAGAGCCAATGTCTTCTATTTTTCCGTTTATTTTTTCGTTCAGTAACGAAGAGCTGTAAAACTTCAGGTGTCACTTACCACGTGTCAACGTTAGTCTTTCGCGTTTTCAGCAATGACACGCGACACAAATGAGTGTCGTCTCTTCTGTCAATTAGTTTCCGCGCAATACGATCCGTCGCATCCTTGGATGTTAAACAGAATCTTATATTCTCTATCTACATCGAATACTGGAGAAGAATAAGCGAGAAAACGAGAAGACGAGGAAAAAAACGGGATACTTTTACAGTCTGTGCTGGCAGAGATAAAAAAAAACTCGCGATCGCAAGCATTCGCGTAAAGTAAACTCCAAGATTAGAGGAACATAATATTTTTACAATTTTTATTTAAAAAAAAACATTACTACGACAGTTTTACTAACGTGCGCTCTGTTTCTTTGTGTGTTTCAGGTAAGATACGCAGTTGCACAGTGAGTTTTTTTTTTTTTAGATCGTCAGATCGAACCGCCGCATCGCGGAAAATCTTTCCGTCGAAAAAATACGGTACGTGAATCTTTTTCCCTTCGTATTTTTTTTTTTTTTTTTTTTTTTTATAAACACGGCCACAATACCGACCGACTCTCGCTACATGCGACGGGGTTTGGTTAGGTACGTTTGAGGTGTGCTCATGTAGATAAGCTCCGATAATGACCGGACGTGTGCTCACCCAGCCAGAACTCTGCGAACTCCCTCCGAGTGTCCTGCTCCTCCTCGCTCCCTCCCGCGATTCCCTCTTCCCCTTTCCTCCTTTGCCGTCGCGCTCGTACTACCTCTTCGTTCCCCGAAGAGGAGTCCTTCGGTACACCTATCCGACTCTCGTGTGACGCATACGCGTCAGATTCGCGCAACGACGGTTTTTTTTTTTGTAGACCGAAAGAACAAAGGCGTCGCGCGAGTGCGCGCGCGCCACTATAGAGCGGGGGAGTCGGTACACGTACAAAGCACACGTTGTAACACACGCGAGTTTGTTCCCTAGGCGGCTAGAACCAAAGAAAGCGAAGAGCTTGCCGAAGTTCGCGATGTTTACGGAGAACGCGCGAGAGAGGAGAAACGCGACAACTCGGAGCGAGTTGACCATCGAGTCGCGAAATCGGTTTCCTGTCGCAAGGTATAACAAACATTAGCCTTCAATATTTCTTACGAAGTTTAGAAAAACAAATCTAGAAAAGAGAGAATTTTCTTATTCGGACATAGGGGTTCGTATGTGAAGCGATCTGTTGAAAAATCGCGGTTAACCGGCGCACCATTGAATAAATTCTTCCGTTGCGGCGCGGCGCGAAACAATTCCGCGGTCGGCGGAAGCGATCTGTTAAAATACGAGACACGAAAGGCGCACACCGGTCTCAGGTGCGAGACCGTGTGTAGCTGATGTACGCGGGGCTCTCGCGTCACACAGAACAGCTTAGTCACACACTTAACTTTGATACCGAGAATTTTAAACAAGTGTAGCGCTTGGAATGGAAATAACATGTAATAAGGAAATGAGTGCAGAAACACGTGCAACGTATTCGCGCGGGGCTTCGATTCGCAAGTCGGCGAAGAAACGGCTTTTCGAAAGTGCGTAACCGAGAGAGAGAATGCACTTTATTAACTCCCACAAGCTCCGCGATTTTAATCTTACGCGGGGATCGCGCGCCATACTTGCTTTGTTGTTCCCTGGAAACTCCGTAGGTAATTGTCACGTTTGCATAATACGGATGCAACACGGCCAAAGCTTGCGCAATGTTGACCGGAATCGAGAGACGCGAGAGAGGCGGCCCTTAAGAAATGAGTTTGCGATTTTATTAAACGCGCACGTTGATATTTCTGCAATAGACACGCGCAGATACGCGGAAGTCTCACATTCTCGAAATGTTCTCGTTTCTGACGTGGTAAATATTACAAACGCGCGTTTTCTCGTAGAAATTTATTAGCACGCTGATTTTTTTTTTTTTTTATTTCACACGTGACACAACAGTCGTGGTTTAATTTTGTATCTTTGGAATTATTTAACACGAGACATTTTCTTGTCAGAAAGTTATCGTTTGAGTGATCGTCTCATGTACAAATTTTGCAACTCTCACGCGACTCTCTAGTGTTCGAAATATTCTCAAGAAATTAAATTTTAATTTTAATTAAATTTAATTTAAAAAAAAAAAATTTATTTTAATCTTCGTGATTTGACGATTCTGATTACTCTCTCTGTCGAAGTCTTCTTCTTCATCATCGCCCGTAAAGCAACGTCGCATTACGACGCTGGACGAGTGTGCGTTGTTGCATTCTGATTTCGATACACGTACCAAAATAACTCTTCTCTCCCGCGCATCTTCCCCCCGAGTCCCTAAGCGTATCCCATCTACGTGCGCGCGCTACTACTTCAACTTCGGCTTCTCTCTCGTTTTAGCTTCTCGGTCTTTCTTTCTCTCTTTCTCTCTCTCTCTCTCTCTCTCTCTCTCTCTCTCTCCCTCTCTCCCTCTCTCCCTCTCTCTATCTTGTACACACCTCCGTTTCCGTCCTTGTCGCGCCTACACCTTCATTCACCAGTTCCCTTCTCGCTACGTCGACCATCGCCGTTTCGCTCGCACTCACGTCTACCTGCTTCTTTTGCAGTCATTCATTACCGTCTCTCGTTCCGTCTCCCTCTCGCTTCTTCTCTTCGTTCTCCCGACGCGTCCTTTTCCGTTACGCGTGACTTCGTCTTTCCGAGCCCGCTTCCATAGATAGCCCTCGACACAACTCTGACTTATCTCGCGTCTCTTGGTTCTTCGAACAACGGTTTTTTTTTTTTTTTTTTTTTTTTTCGGTTTCCGGTTGATATTGTTCGTCGCGTTGCTTGTGGGACACGCATTATGTTGAGAGCGGAGAACCGTATCGTATTAAATGAGTCTGTAATGAGCTCTAAGAGATAACTTGTGTGTACTTCCCGAGTATTTTGAGGCGACAAGTTAAACGCACGATTTATCTTCGTAAGTGATTTGAATTTTTGACACATTGTACGACATTTTTCAGCCGTTCTCGGCACGATCGCCGGCGATTTTTTTACCCGTTAGAGAAGAATGAGCAACAGAAAAGCTTCCATCTTGTACGTGCGATGTTTATTTAGTCTCTATCAACAGCTAAACGATTTGACAATGCTGAGACCTCGAAAATCAAGGATAATTAATTCAATATATATAATTCCTACAATATAAAATTAATTATAATTATTTTTCGAGACGTGATTTTAGGGATCGTACGAATATTGACAATTGCGAAATATTATCGTCTGAATTGAAATAATTTTGCACATGAAAAAAGGAGAGATAGGAAAGTTACTTCAGTAGAATTTAATGCACTCAAAAAGAGACTATCTCTCATATGATAATCGACTTCCCGTCGTGCGTTACTACTATAACGTTTACTAGAGGATGTTCCTTTGTTCCGTCTTCTCGACCTCTTCCCTCGCTTTGATCTCTCGCTTTTACTCAATTTCTTTACTTCTTTCTAACAAAACACCACCAGAGAGAGAGAAAGGGGGGGGGGGAGAGAGAAGGAAAGAGAGCGCGTGAAAACTTGAATACAAATTACATAAAAAAAATATGTCGACTTTTCGCGACAAGAGCGAAATGTTGCGAAATTTATAAATTCGCGTGATACTTGTGCGTCGCGAAAAAGAAAAACGACAATTATGCGAATATAAACCCGTTCATTAACGATATACAAGCGCTTCAACTTAACGCATTAATCATTAATCGGACAGCGCGCCGATAAAGTCGATCAATCATACACACCAGTCAATCCGAACGGATCGCAATTAATCGATAGATTAAGCTAATTAGATGTGGCATTTGCGTCGCGTCACTATTCTCTTCGTCTTTTAATAATCGCCCAAGTGCGTCTCTCGGATAAATTTATCCTAAATATCTATCTCTGTGCGCGACTCATCTGTCCGAAACGTACAGATGTGTTCGAACAGAACGGCGGAATATTACGCAAGTACGTGTAGGCGTGATCAATCTTCCATCTTCGTTCGCCGCCGTAATGTGCAACAATATAACAATGCAGTGCATTTCGATAACGCGTTTGAGATCGCGCGCGTTATGTTCTTCGCGAATTGGATCGGATGTATGCAAATAAAAACCATAACATTCGCATCGGGAGATAAATATGAAATGAAGTGGCAATATTTCGCCGCGTCGACACGCGTAAGCGCATAATAAGCCGTAAATCGAGCTACGCTAACGTGTACTTATCGTTATCCGAGTGCTTCTTATGCCGCACCTGTCTCAACGTGTAATTGCATGCGTGGGAGTTAAACCCCGAGAACTCGTTCCGAGGATAATCTGCTTCCATATGTTATACGCGGGTATATCTATTTCGCGCGGACACGCTAATACGTGTCTCGACTTCGTATGCGCGGGGGGGAGTTAAAAAACCACCTTCTCGACCGCGAGTATCGCGCGGCAATCGTTTTATCGCTATTTAACGTGTGCTAATTCGGATCGCACACTGTTGAAAAACGCGACGAGGGGCATCGCGAGAAAGCTCGGAAGAATAATTAAGTGCGAAAAGAACAAAAAACGCGAAGAGTAAAAATGTGACCAAAACAAAAAACTACAGCACACGCTTTATTACGCAACGTTTTTTCTCTTTGCCGATATATTAATTAAGATTGGCAAAAGCGATTATCGAACCGAGAATGTTACATCGTTTTTATATATCTTCTTTTCGTAATAGAAACACTCTCGGATGATTGATGTGACTCGATTGCCTACTTATGACGTAATTAAACATTAATATGAATGAGAGTCCGATGAGATCGTCGTGAGAGAAGCGAAACGAGGATAGCAGTAAAAACTGCTAATTAATATGCATCGATTCGGTAAAATAAATAAATCACGATAACAGATCGCTCGATTTATGCGGATTTTTCGGAAAGTCTCTCGGGCAGAGGCTGCGAGTCGTTTCTTGTCGAAGATAAAAATAGACGTTCGAGTCGACGTTCCGTTCGAGAGAAAGAAAGAGCGAAAGAGAGAGACCGGAAATTGTCGCCTCTTTCCTCTCTGCTTCCTATTCTTTCCTTGTTGCTCCTCTCTCTCTCTTTCTCTCTTCCTCCTCTCTTCTGCCGCGGCACAACCAACGTGGACTTTCACGCGGCGCAACGATCTGCGTTCCAATGTGCCGCAATAATCGCGTATTGCGAGAGAAAACTGTCGTTGGGACAATCCTTTCGAATGGCCGACGGCCATTGTGCGATAAACGCAAACTTTGGGGCGAGAAAGCGGTGGGTTATTTAACGCAACTGTAGCGCGCCGCAAAAAATCACGATGCGTCCCGTTACGCAATCGGAGATTCGTCCTGTCCGATCGGACTCTCTCTCGTCGCGCGTATAATATACGTCAATTATCCTTCAAAAAAGTGCGCTCTCAAGTGAGCGTCTCTCTCGGTTTGCGCAATTCCGCGGATTAATTACCGCGGGGCAATATCTCATTTAGAGGCGGCTAATGACCGAGCGATAAGCTCGAAATGAAATTCGCCGCGCGAGAGTCCCGTGCGAGAGATTCGCGAGAGAGAGAGGAAAAAAAAAGATACACGTAAAATAACGTAATCGCGGGATGGAACCGACGTAATCGACGTCGAAACCTTCTCGGTTATGTGCCTCGCGGATTATAATATCGTCCGCGTTCTCGTTCGCTTACTGCGAACCGACACGCATCGACACATGTAGAAGATAGGCCGTTACACGCGGAGAGGAGAAGATCGTCGCTTCGCGAGTTCGCAAAGTCAAGCAGAAAAGGAGAGCGGAAGCGTTAACGAGAGAAGAGAAGTCACGGTTACGTGGCCGTGGGCCATACCTTCGTGTATATACACGCGCGCGCGCGCGCGCGGGTTACCGGAAGTCGAGTGACCGTAGCTCTCGGCCCAGGTGAGCTGGATCACTCGATTGGCCGGGCGCGGGGGGAGGAGGACAAAGAGGGGTGAAGCTCTTCTTCTCTGGCCGCGCGCGCAATCTTCGTTCGTTGTTGCGCTCACGCGAGAGGGCTGCGCGAGGTGAAGCGGGCGCACCTCTTTCTTTGTCGTCGTCGTCGTCGTGGCGCGCTTCTCGTCTCTTCCTTTGCGCGTAAATGTGGATTTCCCGCGGGAAGTGAAGTATTATATTATCTCGCCCGAGTCATCGAGGGAGCTCCTCTCCTCCGGCTTCGAGAGATTGCGCCGGGGATACGTAACCGGCCGAACAATCGAACACGAAAGCTCAAAGTCTGGAGCAGCGATGATTTCTGTTATTTTTTTTCTTTCGCACATACAGTAGGCGTGTCATTAAGACATTTTACGCGCGTGTATGAATGAAAACCCACACGATATATACTCTTTCTCCTCTAAACTACGTTTGAGAGTTACTACGTTTAATTACTCTCTTTCGCTAACGAGCGTCAAGTAAAACTCGCGAGCGTCTCATGCGACTTGGCGGCGCATTATTCTCTCCTCACAAGTATATGTCCAAGGCGAAATAAGAAAAAGGATATGGACGCAAAAGAGGAGGGAAAAGACGGGGAGAATGAGAAGCACATAAACGACAAAGTGAACGAGAGAGAAAGAGAGAGAGAGAGAGAGAGAAACTCCGCGTGGAGAGGAAATGACGTTGACGCGTGTGTCTTTCTGGCGAGTCGAGCACCCGGCACTCCGACACCACCACGACCATCACCACCTTTTCCAACACCGTGGAAAGGAACACGGCGATATATCTCCCTTCCTTACGCTCCTTCGCTACCTTACAAGTTTACGCGTTCTCACGCTCTCCATCCCGCTTCTCCCTCTCGCTCGCGACTATACACCTCGCCATCGTTTCCAACGGTGAGCGTACACGCTCCGATAAAATGTTCCACACATATCTGCACACACACACACGCGTACGCATGTGAGTGCGCGCGCGCAAGCAAACACACAGCGATCGCCGAGATTACGAGGTAAGGCTTCGAAGAGAAAGAGTGAGAGAGCACATCAGCTTCCTAGTTATAATAAACGCCGCAAAAAATGTGGCAAAAACCTGCTCAGCCTTCGGCGAGTATATACCAGCAACGGGTCGGCTTCTGGCTCTCTTTCTCTCCCTCTTTCTCTCTATATCGCTATCTATTGGTATATTCCTTTTGTTCCTGCACATCCTCTCTTCTCCCGGTGGACTCTGCGCTGTGTCTTTTACCTCTTCGTCCTGTTGTGCTACTCTCCTCCTCCTCTTCCCCTCGCGCTGTTGCTTCTTCTCGATCACCGTAGGTGTTACCAGACAACAACCTGTATACTGGGGCCAACTTCCTTCCTGCGGTTGTCCTTTTCCGTTTCGCATCCTTCGTTCTCTGTCGGGCGAACCCGCCCCCTTCGGCGCTCCAACCCTCTCTTCGCCTCCTCGCTCTTGTCTTATCCCATCGCCGTTATCTATCTCTTCCTCGGCTTCTTCCTCTTGTCTTCTCCCCCGGCGGCGCATCCTCCGGCTCCTCACGGCTGTCCGTCACGTTCTTCTACCTCGCTTCCCACAACGTCGTATTGTTATTATTTCTTCTTCGGCTATCGTGTGCCTAAGCCTCCCCTTCCTGCCTGCTATAACCCGCGCGATGACGCAACGCGCTTTTATCAATTTCCGCGACGCTAATCGGCAGTAATGATTTTCTTCGCGCCGCGACTTCCGGGTTTCTTCCAGCGCGCTCTTCCAGGCATCACCCTGTGTCGGAATTGTGAATGAGGAGCCGGACAAGGTTCTTCGTGCAATCGTTAATTACATCACCGGATCGAGCGAACGCGATACGCTTGTTCAACGATCGAGACTGATTCATTGAACTTTTCAGACTGTTGATTGGACACCACCAAGTGTGGCGAAATAATATCAGCTCGGTTTTTAACTTATGCAACACGCCTGTGAGAGAATTGTGCACTACTTGTGCCCGGTGGAGTCTACGAGATCTCGGGAGGGAAAAACTTTAATTTTGATTTACGTAATTAATAAGAATAAAATAGATTTGGCTTACGAACTGAGAATTAAAAAAACAATGATATTACAAAACATTTAATAAAAATTGAGAAATAATTATTTTTTATTCATTAAAAGTCGCACTTAAATACCCATCATCAGACACTGTAAGGGTCAATTTTATCGAAACGAACTCGCGCCGTGCAATCGCGCGGTTACGAGGAGAAAAAGAGATTTACGGCGCATCACTCGCTCGCTTGTACGCCATTCGGAGTACGAGAACCGGCGTAAAACATGTAGCTCGCGAGTCGCAAATAGAGTGGCCACTCCGGGAACCGAGAGAAGTGAACGTCTGTTTGATTGCGTTTGACGGTGTCGGTGCGAGAGAGCTTTATGAATGGTCCCGCGCGGATCGCAGCCGGAAACGTCCAGTCGCGGAGGAAACCCGCGAGCGACGAGTTTTTCATCAATCACACGCACGACATCCTCCGACGACGGGGCAACGAGCCTCTCCGGACGACGACGACGACGACCGAGGAAAGTTGGTGGAAACAGTGTGTTTGCGTTAGCAAACCACGTGTAATTACCACCTTCGCTGCCTTTTTATCGTCGATTATTTCGCCGACGATGGGAGGCCGTAAAAAAGCGCTCGCGACATCCGCGTTTCTAAACGACGCCGCTAAAAACTTGACTGCGCTCGACAATTATCGCCGCTTTTGTTAGCGCGTTACCGCCGTTACGCACGACAGATCCGGGGGAGTGGGGGTCTTGTTTGCATAGATGCTGTGATTTTAAACGAGTCACTTCGGAGGAATTTTATGGAGATTTTATTATACAATTTATATGCAAGTAGGTTTTAAAATTCTTTTCTTTGTAGTAACGCGAGGAACGTTCATTATTAGCGTTAATGGCCAACCAAATGAGCGCATTTTATTCTCAGCATTCCGTTTCTCCAACGACTGGAAATAGTCTTCTTCAAATTCGAGTTTTGTATAATTTTTGTACAAGAAAATTACGCGTCACGTAACATCAAAAATAATTTAAACACAATAATATTATATGCAATATTTTTACTATCGATGTCGAGACGATATCTTCGACGAGAAATTTCTCGGACCCTATATCCCGCGTACAAGATTCATCGGTAATCATATCGCGGCGGCGCGCGCCCATGCAAGTACGCACTTTTGTTACGAAGGTCATCGCGGTCTCGGTAAAAGACGAACAAATTCCAGTCGTCCTACTATCGTACAACGTGTATATGAAAGGACACGCAGAAACTGCAGTAGTTTATTCTCAGCAAAATGCCGCGACTCGTTTCTTCATCCAGCGTGACGTCAACATTACGAAAACGACGACGACGATGACGACGGATGGCGGGCGTCGAACGAGCGGAAAAGAGATCAGATCCGAGCGCGCAGCGCTCGCAAGAGAAGGAGGAGGAAGAGGAGGAGGAGGAGGTGGGAGTCTCTCGGGACGGTCGAGGTGAGCTACCAGTTAAAGCGTGCGGCTCGGGCATGAATGAACGAACCGGCGGCAAACCGAATGAAGGAAGAAACGGACGGCGGCGAATCTGCACCGCTCGTGCGTTAGCCAATTCGCGTATTTACTCGCGCGCGTCGTGTCGCTCGGACTCGTCGATCGTGTTACGTTACGCGCTCGTTCGTCTCCTGAAGTGATCTCGAATGAGAGAAAGATGGGACGAGAGAGAGAGAGATAACGCGTGCACACGCGCGCGCGCGCGCGCGCGAGGTTCGTAGACTTTATAGTGCGCGCCGACGCCAGTGTTAGTTTGCCGCGTGACGGGATAGTATTCATTCATAAAACTCGGCAGCGAGAGCGGAGGAGTGAGGGTCAGGCCTGCGCCCGCCGTGTCGCGCTGGTGGGGAGTCAAGTGTTTTTCGTCTCCCTCTCGCGTATCCCTTCCAGTTCCGTTGTCCGTCTCGCTCGTTCTTCCCGTCCTCGCGCCCGCTCCCGTGTACGTTTTAGATTTTCTCTCTCTCCTTTTTTTTTCTCTTTGTCTCTTTCTTTCCTCATCGCTCCGTTAATTCTACCTGGGTATATCTTCCACACGGATGATCCTCAACGCTCGCGTTACGTATATATGCCTCCTTCGTGATCTCACGTCGCCCGCATCTTATTATTCCTGTAAAATAGCTCGGTCAGTCGTGTGTGTATTTTTGGCTTGTATTTCTGTTCGCGTCTCTCCTTCCTCCTCCTCCGAATACTCGTTCTCCTTTCTTCCCTCGGTTTTTCATTCAGAAAATATCGCCCGTCTGTCGCAACGTGTTTCTTCCGCGCGTATATTATTCCCGCGGTTTTTTTTCTCGTTTTCGCGAAATTCGATTTCTTTCTCGCGTCCTCGATCTATTTTCTTATTTTGTTCTACAATACTCGCGTCTTCCGATCGAAACTGGAGTCATCGAATTTCCGATACACGCGAGACGCGTAACCATCACCTTCTTCTCCTCTCGAGGAACCTTCAAGATACTCCCTTCCTCGCGTACCGTCTCTCCCTTCTTTTCCTCTTTTCTCATCTGCCTGTTTCTCCTCGTCGTCGTCTTCTTCTTCTTCTTCTCAGTTTCTGCCCTCGTATCTCTCTCACGCTCTCCCTCTTTCTCATCGGTTCCAGCTCTCTTTCTCGGGTGCGGTGTACGCACTTACCTGCGGAACGCGGTCGTACGCGGCCGACCGACGGTGGCGCTTCGGCTTTAAACGAACTCTCCGGTGGCGCCGAAGGAAGGAAAGATCGTCTCGCGGTCGGGATCGCCTCGATTCGCCGCGATACCACACACACGGTCCCGGAGTTCGAATGAGGAGAGCGCGTTCGAACGTTGCCGCGCGGTGCCTTCGTTCTCTCCGTTCCGCGCCGCAATTTCTTGGCCGAGCGTGTGCGGGAATCGTTACGCCGATCGTCTTTTTTTTTTTTTTTTTTTCAAACGTCGCGATAGCGATCTTTGAGGAGGACCGTCACACGCAACGCGAGCGTCAATCGCGCACGGGGGAGGCGAAGGACGTCTCGCGCGAACCGCGCGAACGCTCGACTGAGGAGAAGAAACTCCGAGACGAGAAGCACCGCGAGAAGAGGAGAGAAGAAGAAGAAGAAGAAGAAACAGAGCAAATCCATCAGCAACGGAGACCGGGCGACGATTCATATATTTTCGGACTCTCTCTTTTTCGGCTCCGCTTCCTCCCTTCCGTCGATTCAGGTTCCAACTCGCCTCCACCCTCCCCACCGACGCGCTGCGCCCTCCTCGTTTCAAAGCCAGGAGCGGTTGCGCAAGCAGGTATTCGGAAATAACCCGGTGGGTCGCAGTTATGAATTGATAGCAAACACATGGTGGACACGCCGTGAGCCCGCCGCACAGCCAGTGCGCCTTCCGGTCTCTTCGGCTTCTCTCTCGGCTTCTCCTCTTCTCGTAACCGCCGCTTCGCGACGGCCTCTCTCGTCGTCATTGACAGGTCGAAACATTGTCGGTGTCCGGTTGCCGCGCGCGTGTGACGCGCGTAATAATTGCGTGTGACGTTCGATGGCACTGACAAACATTGTTGTTGCTCCGACCGATGACGCTTGTACATCGCGAAAAGTGTGTTTCAACGTGATTTCTTTCGTGACACTTCGTGAGGTTGACTCTGAGACGAAAACTGTGTCTTCGTTCGACGCTCGGAAGGAGGGATGCGATATGGGATAGAACAGGGAAGAGTTTTCCCGGCATAAATCGCGTCGAGACGATGAACCTGAGGATTCGCGATGTACGGATCGACATGTAATTGCCGATCGAGTTTGATGTTGTGGAACCGAGTCGTTCCGCGGCGACAAACTGAGTATCTCTTCGATCATCCCGAGTGATACACAACTGTGAGAGAGAATCTATCTCGATTAGTGTGAAACGCGCGCGAGTACACACGTGACCGAAAAAGAGAAAAAAAACCCAGTACGAATGATAACTCCGGACTACGTGCATGTGCAGTGATTACACAAGTTTGGCACTCATGTACGTTGATTACGGCGGCGACACTCATGCCGGAATGGGAATCAAGGCCATGAAGTCCTTTGGCAGGTCCAGAGGTAGGAAAAAGGGGGATTATATTGTATAAACGATTAACCGCGGTTTTACGTTGTTGCGACGAGACGTAATGAGGCGTAAAAACATGTTAAGTGTGTAAATTTGATTTCATAAGAGCTAAGGCAATCGTAAAAATTCCATTGCCACACATTGCCACGCAGTTTCTTGTCATACCGGCAACAGTTAATATTTTTTATCTTGCTCAACATTTGAAACTTCAACGTCGGTTATTATCGACGATTTACAAACGCACGTAATCTGTGCTATTAGAAAGAAAAAAAAATATTCTTTTCACAAGCGCGATATGTTTATTCTAATGTGATTCAGGACGTTTCTTCGATATTTTTCACGCGACTGTAGTCAGGGGATGGTGAATTCTCTCTGGCGAGTCCGAGCTCGGTCACACTGCGCGAGCGCGTGTCTCACTTCCGGGGGACGAAAATTAACCCTGACTTTGACATTGGAGATGCCATAATCGTGCCAACATGATTAACGCGAACGTGACTTAGTTTCCGACAGATTGTAACAGATGTCATCGACGTTGGTCGTGCGCCGAGCGTAATCCGCGCTTCTCGTATTATACACATGCACTTCCTGCAGTTGGGAGGGCTCGTTAAAATATGTTCACACACATCTTGGTATTGTAATTATAATTGGAAAATGAATCTACATAAATTTTTATTAAAGGAACAATTGTTAGACACATATATATTAATCGTAACGATTCTCAAATGTTTTAATTAGCATTTGAGTATTTTTTTTACGACATATTTTTAATTACTCTTTAACTTTACATATGTAAATACTTTGTTGCAATTGTTTTCTTTGACAAATGTCCTGCCAGTGATAATTTTCAAGTAATTGTGACATTTAGCGACTGATTTTCATTTTATTTATTTTTCTTAAGTAGCAAAGTGCAAGAAGAACTTGTGCTCTAATTAATTTTTAACTTTGTATTTAATTAGATATGAGTTTTGTTGAATTTTAACGAATCCTCTAAACATTTGTTTTTTTTTTTTTTTATCTTCCGATGTTTTATTGAAATTCGCGGACAAACACCGAAAAATCCTGTTCGCAAAGTTCATCCTTGAGTCCTGCGTGCACAGTTTACCTATACGACCCTTGTGCGCGCGATCTCTTTATAAGTAGGGGATCTGTCGGAGCGAAGTAGCTGCTGCTGCTGCTACGGCTGCTGCTGCTATTCGACGATACTTCCTGGCAACCGGTTTTCGCGGCAACCGCTTGATCCGTTTTCTTCGTTGCAAGTAGAGCTCTTACTATTCAAGGCATTTCTGGCATTCGTATATTGGATTAATATTGACAACGCTCGCCGTGGAAAACGAGCGACCGCACCGCAATACGCGCGGAACAACTCCGTAACGTTCCGAAGTAGCGATTCGATCAAGTTCGCGGGAAAGCGCGTAACGCGAACGGAATAACGCGGATTACCTCTGGTGTTGCAAAAAAAAATCGATTTGTCCGAGATCACATTTTTTCTCTTCGATAATTTTTACTTGAACTTTCGAGACGCGCGAGTTTTGCACGCGTAAAAACAAATAACTTGCAGTCCGAGACTTTACATGTTAATAATGTTTCTTATTAATAGATTAAATTCCTATTGTGCGTGTCCTTTCACTTTTGCGTTTATTACGTCGGAATGTCTTCAGGAGACTCGTTTTTTCTTTCGTTCGCGCGCGCGATCACGTAAACACACATTTCCAGCATTTCGAAAAATACGACGACGACGATGGTTAGTCGAGCAAACAGAGGATCGATCGACAACAGTGTGTTCAACAACGTGTTTCGTAACAACGGTCGCATTCTCGCAATTAACGAAATGTCCTCATCCTGTTGTCCAATCGTCAATTTTTTTTCGCACTCGATTATCATCAGAAGAAATAGATAATTAAAGGGCAAAAACCCACAATATTCATATTTGTTGTGTCTTATTAAAATTATTTACAAAAGTGTTATTACGTTACTTAAATTACTAACAATTACGCGCAATGAGAAAGTAAAGACGCGGCACGCCACTGCGCGCCGAAGCATAATGGAGGATACAACAACGTAGTATTTCAATAATTCATTTCGTGGAAGTATAGCGGAATTACACAGAGACGGTGCATTACAGAGAGACGGTGATTCTAAACTTTCATTGTCAGTGCAATGACATAAGCATTACATTGCGATGCGCCGCAACTTTCGACTGACACGCGTACGAACGCAGATACCGCGCACGTGTATTAGAAAACAAGTCATTTGTCTTCGGTATTACGTCAGGTTGATCATTTGTCATGAAAAGAGTCTATAGGGAAATTAGCAATTCAATTCTCTTTTTTTTTTTCTTTTTCTATTGAAATCCAGAGATCGCACACACACGCGCGCGCGTTCTCGACAACGTAATTCTTTTTCAAATTCAAAGTTAAATTTTTGTGAAATCGCGTTTAGGTTTCTTTTCTCTGCAAATTTTACTGCGATAATGCAGTTTTCAAGTTTTGTACGTATCGTTGTTAGAGCCGGATGCAACATATAAATCGATTTGTGTTTTCGCGTTTCGAAAGCGCGTATAATAAAACCGAATAATTTATTTCTTTTTGTTGATCTTGCAATTTTCCGAAATTACGCGATTACGCAACAAAATCCTGCGCAATGAAAATCCCTCCCGGTATAATGGGGAAAATTATTCGTGGCACATATCGAGCTAAAAAAAACATGAGACCGTAAAACGAGATGTTATACACATCCGAACTGCCCCTTCTATTAATATCCGCGCGTATTTCAAAGTCAGTCAATCATATCCGAACCTGATTACCTCGGGCAATTTCATATCGATCCAGCTGCGATCGTTGGCAACTATTCGCGGATTTCAATTTTGCGAACCGCACGCGCCGATTGTTCCCTTCGCGAGATACGCGTTTCTTCTTTTTATTTTTTTTTTTTTTTTATTCTCGCAAATGCATATCTCGTCGCAATTTATCACCTTAGACGCAATTTTCGTCTCGATGTATTTTTATTGGGAAATGAAATTGTTCTACTTCGACAATTTAAGATAGAAATTCCAACGATCGGACCAATGGCCGGACACTTATTTAAAAAAATGATTAAATAAGAGAATATTAATATTTCGACTAATTATCCGATTATTTGCAAATATTCAATCTTCAGGCTGATTATGTAGTTATATATAAGCGTCAAAAGAGTTTCTCACATCTGGTGGAAGATGTGCCGCGGCCAACTGCAGAAATGTTATCTCGGTTCCGGTTTCAAAATGACGGCTGTTTAGCTCCCTCAAACACTTCGTAAGATCCGATATCTAAGTGCGTCCAAAGTGGCGCACTTTCTCTCAATTGTGGACAGAAAAGTCGAGAAGAACATCTTTTTGTATTTCGAAAAAATTTTTGCAAACTTTGCACAATCGATCATTCAATCGCATAAGATAATCGCAAGAAGAAATACAACAATCGCGTTTTGCGATTACGATCTAACGTCTGAATTTTTTTTTTTTTTTTGACATGCAAATTTGTCCGGATCGGTTCCGCGGAACGCTCGCGCGCATAAATTCACATTCCTCAATTTGAAACGGAACGCTGGACACACAACAAAACTCGAATGTTGCGATATATCGCCGCGCGTTGCTCTTACAATGTTATAGTTTCACAGAGCGAGCGGTCTTACATATTGGTTTTATTGTTGATTTCACGCGGCGTGACGCGACGGCGATGTTGTATCGGGTCTTGTGTTGGTTTTTTATACGACTTTCACACGTAATCGGAATCACACGTGCGGTTATATGTTGCGATGCGTTTCGCGCGGCCGATGATTGTGGCGTCGCGGCGTGATTTTTCCGAGGGGAAAAACACCGCAACAAGAACACGGCTGATATCAACGGATCCGCGATAATTACGGTGCGCGCGTTATCTGTCAGAGCAGGGAGAGGAGTGACTAATCAGCCACGGGACGCGGTTAATTGGTTCGCGGTTTATACACGATGCTCGGCGATGGACGCGCGTGTACGTACACACGCATGTGTGCATATGCGCGCTCGCTTTAACCAATCCGTCGACAACGTCCCAGGAAGTCGTCGGGGTCCATCATCACGGTCCATGTGATTATATTATTTTCTTCTGTATCTCGGCGAAACACGCAGTGATAACAGAATCTAAACCTACTACTGTGACTACTACAAAAACGTTTTTTTTTTTTTTTTTTTACTGATGATTGATGAAACGAATTCATCGAGAGAGAAAACAAAAGTTTTATCAGCAAGAAGATTTAATTACTTCGCGTGACAAGAAAAGTTGGAATTTCAATTATCTATTGAATTTTTGTGCTTCGTCAACAAAAACACGAAACAATTCGGCGGACTCAGCAAATTTTTCTTGCCTGGCCACTTGGTTTTTCCGTGATACACCGTATACAATTTTTTTTTCCTCCGAAGATCGAAAAACCGACGACGGGGTACGTACATACGCGGGTGTGTAGTATTCACTCGAAGACTCGGTATTATTCGCGTGTACGGGGGACCGGTTCTAACTGGAGCTCGGAAAATCCGGGTGTATTCGATCGATCGACCTTTTTTTTTTGTTTTTTTTTGTTTTTTTTTTCCATTGAGTTAGAAACCGGTCTTGCGAGCGATGTTCCACGGGCAATGTCCGGGAACGGAAATCCCTCTCCGGATTTTCCCGGAGCTTTGGTAAAACGCTCTTCACAGAGATTTGTTGTCACGAAATTATTCGCAAACAGCAAACGGGAGTCGCTCTTATTAAGCCGAGTCTTGAACACTCGCTTAGAAAAAACTTAGATTATCTCTCTTGAAAAAATGTTCGTTCAATAGTCATGTGGAAAATATGTATCATATGCATGTTGGAGATTAACATTATCAAGTTTTACTTCACTTGTGACTTATCGTGTTGTTTTTCAAACAAATATTAACGGGCCAAACTTACGATACACTGAAGTTTGGATAATTGTTTTAGATTCAATTTTAAATTGATATTATTTCACAACATCAATGTACAAAGTGTTTGTAAGCTTAGCAGAATACAATTTCCCCTTAAAAAGAAAAAAAAAGAAGATTGTCAGCCGACGAAGTTCGTCAGCGATTAACAAATTATCGAATTTATTCCGACGTCGTTTTTCGCGGGACACACGCCGTGTACGTTGGAAATTTAAATTAATTGACGCGAGAGCAAACAAGTGGCAAATTGCGCGCGGAGATTACTTACGGCTAATTATGGAATGTGCTTTCGTGTTATCGCAGCGAAACACGCGGTTTCGCGATAATCGTCGGTTAACAATGACGCGCTACTTGCTCGTTACCATCGCGTCGCCGCGGCACGCTATCAACCACCGCTTTACAACAAGGACTTCTTCCTTCTCCCCCGGTCCTGGGCGATTTATCAGCGTTGCGGCGAAACCAACTGTTTCGCGATTGCGATATCCCGCCTGGGGGATTACCGTCGCGCAGTACCCTCTCCTGAAATTTTTCAATGCCCCAATGATAATCTCTCAGTCAGTCCGCCCGTCGCACATGATAACACGCGATTACGATAACGTATCCCGAATCGCGCGCTTATCAACTCGAGATACAAAGTGTTTCATTTTCAACGCAATCGCCGTATTTAATTACGTTAGCGTGATTTTTTTTTTATTGACAGTCACGTACACGTTACACTTCAATTTCATTTCAGAGAGAAATAACGTGTACATTTTTTTATTAATTTACTTTAATTAATATTTTATATACATTAATTACACGCGACGTAAAAATGTCGCCGCAAAAACGCGCGCGCGCGCGTTGTTTGCTGCAGCAAGCGGATGATTAGATATGACTTTTAAAACGCCGCGTGCAAATAACACGTCTGTCCTGATTCGCTCGCGTCGCATTTGTTGTTGTGCGCACGCAACTCGGGAGGAGACCAAGATTTCTGTTTGCTTTCCTCCCGAGGAAGCTTCTTACGTACGGGATGAATGGCCTTTTACCGGCCTAGTCATGCCGATGAGATGGGATGCGAAACCGACGCGCGAACGGGTCCGAGCCACCGACCCGGAGAGAGCAACAGGTGTACACCGCAGAAAGGAGGCGCGGGCACGTTGATACCAACACGTGCTTCTTGTGCGCTCGCACTCGACGCATAAGTAGTTCAGTTTCAGCTCGATGTGTACAAGTATCCGAGGCGATATCACTTTGTGGTTTCCGATGACAATTCCGTGCGCACCGATTTTCAACGTGTCGCACAAACGAGAGATTCCTATTTCAGAGATTCGTCGATTTCGAAAATGCGAAATAAACAAATCACTCGCTTAATAAATTTGCACGGGATAGAAAACAGCGGACAAATTTTTTTGGAGAGACGCACTTCTCTCTCGCGCGCGCAATACGCTCACGGAACAGCTGCCGCAGTTGTTTGGTTGCCGAGTATTCCCGAGGTGTCGAGGGAAAAGAGGGATAAGACGCTTGGCAGCACGTGCCTCTTGCGCCGGTTTACGCTCGTGAAGGTTACACACACTCATCCTGTCGTGTTCCAGATGGACGAGAGAGAGAGAGAGAGAGAGAGAAAAGAAATCTTATAAACAACTGCGGAGCTCTCGGGTCGCGCTCGGGTTCGGGAGCTGCTTTTCACGTGTCGCGCGTTGCTCGTTCGTTCGGCTTAATTATCGTTCTCTCAGACACACACCGAATACGTCGGTGCCGTTGCATTAATTAAAAACCGCGGTTTATTAATTATTTTTCGCGTCTTGGATGTTACTTTCGTGTAATTTTAATTTTTGCGCGGCGAAGTGTTTTTTATTATTTATTAATTATTAAGCATTATGATTTTTTTCAGGTTTGATTGAATATATATTCTGTTAGCAAAATTATAAACGAGATAATTTTAGAATAGCAAATATTCTAGGCAGTTATTCATTTGTTTCTTTTTTCTCTCCGAGAGAAGCATAGTTGAGAGACTACATATTTCCTACGTATAGTTGAGAGATTTTATAATGAGCAGAATTATGAAAACACGCTCACACAAACGTTATATTTCATCTAAAACTGGCGATCTCAGTCGATTGCCATAAATCGCTGTTTACTGCTGATTGCATTTTTATGTTAAAAAGAGTTTCTTATTCAGAGTTTGAAAATAGTGATCACACATAAAGCGTACACGCACATCATCTACATACCGACGCAGAGAAACTAAATCTTTCCCGCAGACGTGACTTTTTAATTATTCTCGATTATAAATGTGCGTTTTAAGCCAACCCACACACGCACAAAGTAATAGATAAGGAAAATATTTTCATCGGTTAGCATTAATCGGTTGGAAAATATAAACTCCGGCTACGTTACACCGAGCGGCCGCAAATAACGCGCGTTATATGCAAATTTATGTCGGACGCGCACCGGGTCAAATGCCATCTAGGTCGCGGGACTGTTTTGAATTTCCATTCGATTAAGTGACGATCGAGAATGTGCTCGGTATCGATCGACTCGATCGATCGGCCGTGCGCGATCGTATTTGTATTAAAAAAAATACAAATAAATACAAAAACACTCGTTAATCATCCAACCGATACACACTCGCAGCACCTGCCAACGGCACGTATCGCGGTTTCTCGATCTTCCTCTTCATTCGGGGCGCAAATGATACATTACGGTTCTGATTTATTAATGCGGCGGAGGACGTGTTTTAACGGCAAACCAGGAACGTAACAAATACACGCTTTTCTGTATTTAAGATCCAAGATTCTCTTTTTTACGTTTTAGAAAAAAATAAATCTCTGATAAATTGTTTAATCGGTTTTTGATTAGAATTGCTTAACAAATATGTAAACGGATCTTAGCATTCTCGTTACATTCAAATTTTTCGAAGTGATTTTCTTCTAACTATTCGCGAGATGGAGTAAATGTTTATTATTTGATTCGCACTTTCAAAAAAAAAAAAAAAAGAGAATCAGTATGTTGATATAAATTTTCAGGTCGATTATATTCGCGATCCGTGCGAAACGTCGTTCCTACGAAACTGCGCGCCCCGTTAAAATTCTGCTCGCGTAACGTGGTTGTGCGCCGTTGGCACGTGAATTTTCAATAGATCGTTTTGCGCCCACCGCTCGCGTACGTCACGACGCACGACGCTTACGGCAGGACGCTTATCTTTAGACTATCGCTACGTGGTCGAGCACAGTTTTCGAGACGTCTCTTGCATTCGTCGTCTTTTGGCTCGTGGATCTTTTTCGCAAGCTTCGACTGAAAGATGGATTTTTTTTTTTGAGACACTTCCGTGAAATCTTACGATGTTTCAATTTTCTCAGCAAACGTGTAAAACGAAATTTACACGTCGATGAAATAGAGAAGAATCTCTCGCTCTCTCTCCCTGTAGATTACAACGTTGCAGAATGGAAATAAATAAAAATTGATAGAATTATTGAAGAGTTGTATAAATTATTTCTGATCGAAATTATAAGCAAACTCGCGATAACGAAAGGGAGCGTGTAAGGTCACGCGTTTGAAGAACACTCGGAACATATTTTTCAATTTAAATGCGATGCATCGCTTTGATTCCTTTGAATAGAAAGAATTTTATATCGAGACCGAGGGTTAATATCATATCTTAGACTAAACACAAACGCGCACGTCGAAGCGCGGAATAAGCAAAGTGACGACGATGCACCTGCCTACTCTGGACGGCAGTTGCACCCCTCTTTATGACGATGCTATCTAAGATGGCTATGTGTGCCCCCTTCGCTTCGTAGCTTCGCTTTTGCTCGCTTCGCCGTTGCTGGTAGCCGCGACACCTGACGCACGTACGTAAACGCGCGCGCTTACATACACACACGTGCAATATACACGCGCTGCTTGCACGCGCACTTACCTACTCGCCTGTGAGAAGCAACATTAACCTGTCTTCTCACACATGGAAAATGCTGTTATATTTCTTGTTTTGACGTTTTACAATTCTTTGTAATTGCATTTCGACCGTTGAAAGCGGTAGAAATGCATGGAATAAGACGTAAATTAAATGGTATTTTGACAAGACCTTTCTTTTTCATAGTTCCCGAACAATTCCTGTTAATCCAGAAAGATATCGATCAAGAGTTAAAAGAGCGTTTTTTTTTCTACTTCAAAGTGGTATTTTTTAAACAATTGTATGACGTTTTCTGTTCTTTTTTTCCAGATATACCGGCGCAAGTGCCGCCATTAACACCTGGGACCAACAAGAAGATGACCGAGGCTCTGGAGGCCTCCTTCGCATCTTGGGAAAAGGAACGACTCCGCTTGAATATAACTAAAGGTCAGGTTTCGTATTCGCCATCGTATTTTTGTTCCACTACAATACAAAAAGTGTGCGATCTGTAATTAGTCCCTCGCCGTGAAATCCGCGCGGCGTCACGTCGAAATTCACAATCGCTCGTAAATCGCGAGAATCAACTTAACAAAATTGTTATAAATCTCGAGTCGGCGGAATTTATCCAACAAATCGCTGCCGAGAGCGGCGAGGCGAAGGGTGAGAGGACGCATACACGCGCGATATACGTGCGCACCTATTGCTTTTGCGTGCATACGCGCGTGCGTGAGAGACGCGCGTAGACACGGAGACGACGCGGGTGCGCGCGATGTGACGCGATGTGCGACGAGGCGATGTGCTGCGACGAAGCGATGTGCAGGAATTGTGAATGTGATGTTGATGGTTTTGATGGGGAGCCGATGCCACACATCCGGTATGCGCATTCAGAGCCACGCGGGTGTGACGTTACTTCCGGTCTACATGCCCTGGGTTCGTACCCTCCAGGCCAGATCACCTACAGTCTGACCTCCGTGAACCTAACGAACCACCTCCTCTCTCTCTGTCCGTCTCTCTTTCTCTCTCACGTCATTTCACTTGATGTGTTTCGGTCTGAGACCGCGCCACGTCTCGTCTGCGTTTTTTTTATTTCTGCGAATTGATAAGTTTCTTTTTCTGTACTTCTGTTTCCGAGTTTTCGCGAAAAATTAATTCTCACGCGTCAACAAATGTACTTTGCCCGTTTAAATTTTTTATATTAATGCAATTGTTTGTTTCCAAAGAAAATAAGAGGAAAAAAAATCAAAATTTGGTTAAAATTTAAGAAGCAAAAGTTGGTCTATCCGAGAGAGAAAGAGAGAGGCAACTCCATAAATAATTAATAAAATTCTAAAAATCTTTAGCGAGTATTGTTACGTTGTCTGTGTGTGCGTGTGTGTTTGTGCGTGAGGGTGTACATAGGTACTACGTACTACTATGGCGAAGACATTATACTATGGAGAGGACGCAGCGTGCATTCACAATTATGTTCTGACGCGTCATATCGCATTCGCTATTATGACTTATTCAGAATCTATCCCTCTTTGGAATAATAAATACGAGCGGGATTCTTGTTCGTGTTATAAAGATAAATATTTCTACGAATGTGAGTTTCGAAACACCTCTCGGGTACATTTTAACACAACAGACGACACTGTTGTCAGTTACGTTGCGTTCGAAGTATCACAAAATGAGTGTTTTTATTTCTGATTTTGCGAAAGACGCTCTGAAAAAAATGTCGAAAAGATTGTCTGAAAAATTTTCTGTTCCTCGAAAATAAATCTGTTTAATTCTGTTCGAGCGATACGTCGTAACAGATGTGTCAGACGAAACAAGAGCATTCACAGATATCGGCTTTCGATACGTTTGAATGATGAAAAACCAAAAAAAACAGAAGGAAAAATAAACAAGACGCAAATAGAATAGTTAAAGATTATCCACGTACGTGCAACAGTTGACTGGCGAAACAGAAACATGCGCGTGTGTGGAATCAGCGCATGCGCCACAAGGGGTTTGCGTTCAAATGCGAAGCGAGAAAGAGAGTGTAAAGTCTGCTAACAACGCTGACAAGAAATAAGTTGAGCAAATATCAATACGATCCTCAAACAGAGTCGGCCGCTTTGAACCCGTGCCGTTAACACTCTCTTGTCGTCTCGATGTACGTGTGCTGCTCGCTCATTTCTTTTTTTTTTTTCTAAATTTATATCTTATTTTACACGAAAGAGAGACGTCAATTCAGTTCGCGTTTGATTTACAAACAATATATTCTTCCTCCCGCCATTTAACTTCCATTTTTCTATCGAATTCAAATCTCTCATTAAACGATAGCGTGATATTCATACGACAAAGCAAAACTGCACACGAGATCGTGTTTCGAATATTTGTTTTAAAATATTTCATTATTTTATATTAAAACCTTTTTTTTTTATCAAAACATTCGATTTTGAATCTTACAAATAAGTTTACTTTGTTTTTTCTTTTCTTCTATACGGTACTTTTGTTTGAACCATCTTACACATCGCGGACTTTCCCGTAATCTTTTTGCGAGGACGACGCCACCTCTCTCGTCCCGCTTGCTAGTGTTAAAAAGACGACTATGAAATGCTCGCGCGAGCAAAAGCTACGTACATCGGCAAGTCGCTACGTTAGCAACTTCTGTTTGCATTATGAGCCGAACTGTACTTTTACGCGGAGAGATACCACGAAACAATGCGAGAGACACGCGTGCAAATATGGGCGCGCACTTCAAATGGAACATTCCAATGTTTCTCGGTATTGTTTCCACCAAAGATGGGGGCCATCTCTTCTCGGGTATCTCCATGTCAAACCGGAGAACCGGTAATGATATTATAATATTATCATTCTTAACGAGCTTGCATTGTCACACCAATATCTCGTATCTCGTCGATGTACAAAAGAAAAATTGATAAATGAATATAAGATCGACTTTCACTAATTTTTAATGGAGAAAAAAAATTCGAGACCGAAAGACACGCGACAGACGGACTCGAGAGATTAATCATTTTGTGTTGTCAGTCGTTGTCTTGGTTGTTTTGGAGCCTTTTTTTTATCTTTAAAAAACAGTTCAGAATTATCTAATCTTATGTGTATTAGATAAAATATAGAAATTGAATGAGATTTAACTGAGTTTTCTGTATTTAAAGTGTATGTGATAAAAGTAAAACTAAAAGTCGTGTCCAGATTTGTGTGTTTTCAAGTAACTGTCAATTAGAAATTTTGACGATTTCTTACTAATGACAAAATATATTATGTGACAAGATATATTATCACATAATGAGGTTCAAGGACCCTTTGAAAAAAAACTCGACTCTTAATTTTCCAGAAAGATTAAAGATAAATTTCCTTAAATTATCAAATCGATAAGATTGTCTCGAGTTTGCTTAGGGTAGCTGAACAAGATCCTTTATTTTTCAGATCCGAGACAATGGTCGGAAGCAGCTGTTGCTCATTGGCTGCACTGGGCTATCAGGGAATTCTCCCTGGAAGGTGTGGCGATGCAGCCGTGGCAGCACATGACCGGGAAACAGATTTGTGCCATGGGAAAAGAGTCCTTTCTAGCACGTGCCCCCAGCTACACGGGCGACATTCTTTGGGAGCATCTCGAGATCCTGCAGAAAGGTGAATGTCGCTTTGCCATCTTATCTCGAGAAATACTCAAAACTTTTCGAATATTTTAAATTTAATTTCATATTTTCGTTCTACTTGCGCGCATTGTAAGACATTTCAAAGAAGACCATTCGAAGGAGAACATTGTTCTAGTCTGTACAAAGGCTTTGCCTCGCGTTGAATCGCGAGAGTTTTTCTTATTAATCTGTTTAGAGAGATACAATTGTCGAAGTTGCGTAAAAAAACATAAACAATCGGAAGATCCCGCCGCATTATAATAATCGCGCAAGAAGCTTTCGTCGCGCGCGCGCGCTGCGCTTTTTTTGCGGTGAAGTGGGCGCGCACCATCTCGGTACGACAATACCGATCGAATTTCCGTAAAATCGCGATGTCACGGCGCAGCTCCTCGTGCTACACGAGCAAAAAGACACCGGCGAACAATGACGAGCGGGTGATGGCCATCTCTTTCTCTCTACCTTTTTCTCCTCCCCCGTATCTCCCCGTTTCGTAGCGTTGAATCGGATCTCCGCGTTTTTGCCTCGCGCACGAGAAGAGAATGAGAGGGAAAAAGACGGAGCGCGCGCCATAGAAACTCTTATCCCGGATATCCTGCGCGGCCGCCAAAAACGCGCCATTGCCGCGGCCACTTTAGACGCTTTTTGAGGGATATACGGCGTATACTCGTACGGACCAAAAAGAATTCACTCGAATTTCGATCTCGCGTTCCTGGCACCGTCAATGGCTCCGAAAGGAGGAGGAGACTCTGGACGCGGGTGCGTTCCCTTCCTATTAAATCCCTCGTGCTCCTTTTATACGGTGCGCGCGCGCGCTGAAAACAAGTCAAGTTCACGGAAAAAATACGCGCTTGATCGTTTCATAGATTCGACAAAGCCGGGAAAATTCAAGGGGAAAAACTATCTCTCCGTATAGAAATACACTTCGCGTAGAATAGAATAGGCTTGAACAAGTGGAAAAACAGCGCAGGTGTAGGAAAAAGAGAAAGTTTGCGGATCTAAATTGTTTATATTAGATATAATAAATAATTACTTACCGTTTCAGTGTAAAAAGATGTAATATGCACGAAGCGAAAAATAAAAGAAAATTAAAAAACTTAAAAAAAGGGATAGCGAATTGTGAGGAATATGAATTTAGAGGTGAAGGAAAAGGAAGAATTCGGAGAAGAGAAATGTGGAAAAAAAGCGGAGAGAGAGAGAGAGAGAGAGAGAAGCGAAGAGTTATAGATTTAGATCGTACGAAATGATGAGACAGGAAGCGGAGGTTCGCGCTCGTGATTTAACTCCCGTTAAGTAAAACCCCCGTACTTCCTTATCGATTATTCATGTTGTCTCATCATCGGCACCGAGGGACCCGGAGGCTTAATCGACTATTGCGATCTAAGGACGTTTACTGCTAACGGTATCCTCTCCACAAAACCCCGAGAGATTCGTCTCGAATACGTAATCTCGCTCGCGTCGAAAGGGAGCGTTTAAGATAAAAGCGCGCGATCGTAGCGGACTCAACGTTAAGTTCGCCGTTCGCTCGGTTGTTTTTCGAAAAATAAACCACGTATTATTCACAAAACAAACTTGGATCAGATGACAATTGAATAATCTTCTTTTCAAATGAAAATTAAATAATAATTTAATAATCTTCTTTGTTCGATTCAAATGACTCACGACTCGTCGTCGTGTATTTCGTTATTTGCGTTTTTCGCTAAAAAAAAAAAGTGAAATGCGTGATTTCGCGGACGGTGAAGGCAAAAGGAGAATCGAGATAAAAACGTCGTGTCTTTGTGTTTTCAACATTCCGGGTATGCGATTCATTATCGTGCTATGATTGTGAACGATGTTACATGTCGCCGCATGATCTCCCTCCTCCTGACGACTGTCGCGGGGCGACGGTAATTTAACTGAAGCCTAGCGTGTGCGCGCCCGACTACTCGCGACACGACGCGGGTAATCGCTTTGATTCCGCGAATGAGAACGGATGTGTTAGGAAACGCGCTCTTGCGTTGTAAAAAAAAAAAAAAAAAAGTAGAAACTAAAAAGCTGCATCTTCCTGTCGCGGGGCGATACCGATCGGATTCACGGTGAAATTCATCAATGCCCGCGCGTTTCGTCATCGCCGAAACGAATAAATCGATCTCTTTTGTGTACCGCGTTACATCGAGATCTGGAGTTGATCGATGAGTTCCGCGTACAGATTTTTTTTTTTGTATTTAATTCCCGGCGAACGATATACCAAAGAAGTTTTAATTTTCCGTAAGAGCGCGTACTTTTGTTTTTTTTTGTTCAACGTTTACAATTAACAGCAAACGTGTTGGACTGACGAGGGAGAATTTCGCGAACTCGAAAATTCTAAGGGGTGAAACCATCCGTCATATGAAAAAAAACCATTATTTTTAGCAGTACTTATCATAAAAAATGCGCTACGTGACTACAAAGTTTCATCACAATCGAAGAAGTTTCGAGTTGGCGAAGTTTCCTCGTGAGAATAAAATGTCGTCAATGACGCGCACATATCTCGACCGAAGATTATTTGCATATTAAAAGCAAAGCGGTGTAAGAAAGTTACAAAAACGTGAAGAGCGTTTCTTGGCACGTATGTAGGTTTTGCGCGCGTGCATACACACACACACACACACACACATTTTTAGAGACTTACAACTGTTCGAAACGCGAATTTCCTAGAAACGTTAAAAACAGCGGTTGATGATGAATCACTGCGAGCTACTCCTTCGCAATACGGTCGCGATGATGATAGTGCTACTTCTGATCGTTAATCACGATTACAGTCGCGCGATGCGCGCAACGATCGCGGCTTTTATACAGAGGGGGGTGTTATAACTTAATGACAACATTGTAACATTTGTTGTTGGCGTAATCAGCACGCACTGAAAAAAAAACACCATGAGACGCACGCGCCGATTACACACACACATGAGTATCGATAAGTTATTGTATTTCACCTGTTGCATTACGAGAGATTTACGTTTCGCGTGTCCGGTTTTCTTATAAGAAAAACGTACTTTGATAAGAAAAAAAAAATAAACCCACAGTAAAACACGGTATTAGATTCTTACAGTGTTCAAGTTCTCGAAACTTGTGAGAAACGAAACGTATTTGTTTAATGTTTCCGCAAGTATCGACGTTCGTGATTGTTAATTAGGCAGTTAATGAGACAGACGCGCGGCGATTTACTAGCGCAATGTATGGAGATGTGCAAACCGGTTGAGGATTTTATCTCCGTTTTACATTCAGATGTCGACGCAGCGAAGGCCTCAGTGGAGAACGTGCCGGCGAACTTGTATGAAAGTGTATGCGTGCCAGATTTAAGTGATTTTTTGGCGTACCAGAGCGGCGGTCATCACGTGACATCTACGGACCATAAAAATCCGTCTACGCCGGTTTCAGTCACCAATTCCTCCGGTCCTCCTCAGAGCGCTACGCAACCCCCTGTACAAGCCTCTTCGGGCGCGGTCTCTCTGCCCACGAGACAGTATCATAACGACGGTAAGTCCATATTTTACTACTTCGAATTGAGAAATCGACGCGCTCTTTCAAATTTCGGATGTGCTACGTTTTTCTATAACTTTTAATACGATCCTCAGATACTTGTTTTCGATACTTCCTTCAAAACGAACAACTGGCTCAAAAACGGGGAAAAGGGATAAAAGAAAAGTCATGCGAATAGTTCGTAAAATTAAAGAAACGCGCGTAGAAGACTACATTTTTGTCGTTTCAACGAGCAACCGACAGATAGTCGTAATTGGTTGTTTCCTCCATTTCTCCGCTCACCCTCCCCCCTTTCCTTTCCTTTCTCGATACCGATAACCGCTCGCGTGCATACGCAAGTGACTGCTAAATTACCGCGACAAGCCGGTTTTATTTATTTCTCCGATTGCAAGTATATATACAAACGAAAGCGTGGAGGAGTTTCTCATTGTTACGTCAGGCCGGCTGATAACATCTCTCCAGGTTGGCGCGTTTGCACGTGTTGCAAACACAAACCCCTCATTATCGTCACCGTTCGTTTCTCATTTAACGTTTTTCTTCGTCATCGTATCCCCCCGCGCGACAAGTCGCGATTTCACCGACGCGTCGCGAAATCGAATCGCGTCAAATGTCTGGTCGATCCCAGGACGGATACGAGGAAAGAAGTTGAACCAAAATTCACAATCGACAAAGTGCGATTTGTGTTGAAAACTTTTTGCGTTCAATTATCACAACGTTCTGTTGTCGACAATAAATTTATTTTCTTTGTGTCAAGTTTTTAATTAAGTAAATTATTGCGCCTGAATGTCTTGCGTTAGGCTCTTTACGGCCGGTGCTTTTGCATCTTTGTTTTAGTCAAACTTGTATCTTCATTTCCGTTTCGTTCGTTACCTCTCTCTCTCGCGAAGCTGGTCAGATGTACATTATAGTGAACTTGAAAGGTTTTACTCTCCATTGTAGTTCGCACTCTTGAAATCTCGGAAAATACGTCGCTATACATAATGTGTCTGAATAACAAACGAACTATCCCACAATCATGCACGATAGCTGCGATAACGATCGCGTATATGACGCAAGCCGCACATTCAAACTCATTTTTGTTTCTATCCTCCCGGAGTGGCTGAATAAATTCTCTCACTGAGCTATTCTATTCATTCAGAAGCCGCCGATCCCATCTATCGCGCGGCGGCTTCTCTCTATTGTTAATTTCTGAAATGAAGAAATTACCTGAAGATAACGCGCGCGCGCGTTAAATTTCGTAAAACGCGCGATTTTTTAATCGCGAGAGCTTCTTCTTCTTTTTTAAACGAGAAACGCGCACACAGACTTAAAAATTATATATTAATTTCACAACAATCGTGACGTGTGCAACGCACATTGTGCAAATACAAACCCCGCGCGTTTCGCCAACGTGTGCTCGAACTAAGAATCGTATTGTTCGTCGGTCACGAAGTTACGTTGGTTTTAATTTCTTTACGACACATGAAACGAGAGTGAAAATCTCGCTCGCTAACGCAACGTGCGAGGTGTTACATTTTCGTGACGTAAACAAATTTTTGCAAGCAAGCGCGTTGCACAGATAACTGGCTCAGTTATAATTAATCGTTGCGTCTTGATTATTTATCTGGCTTTGATCCGAGTTTTTACTTTCGCCGAGATGGACTTTTGCCCGGGCGGCCGTTGTAAGATCGTTCACATGACGACGGTTCGATTCTCTTCAAGTGTGCGCGTTGCGCAACAACCACTTTGTCGATAAAAATTGAAACTACAATTTTAGATTACAAAGCAAAAACCACTGATAATTCATGGCACACAAAGAAATATTTCTATATTATTATAGTTCCGAGACATAACAAGGGAGGGAAGAGGCTTCTCGAAAGCGGGAGTGCATGCGTCGTTCTTTCGCTGTTTGATTGCGACATAAAAGCCGAGGCATCGAAAAGTCTCGCGCGGATTGCAATTGAAAACTGCAAGTAAACCTATGCAATTTTGCTCACGCGTGCGCACGCGGGTTTTTATCAATGGACGATAATCCAGAGCTCCGGTGTCGTTCCGTAATCCGTGCATATGTATACATGTGTAAAAGCACACATATGCGCGTCCGTGCAATCGGGTGCGTTGATGTCGGACTGGAAGCACGCGCAATAGAAACGATGAGCAGAATAGAATGGAACGGAGCGGAGCGCGGAGAGTGTAGGAGAGAAACACTACGAAGCGAGTCTTCGTACACACATACAGCCGCCGCCGACGCCGCATAGGTAACAATTACCCTAGCAAGAGGGGCCTTACGTCACCGCAGCAGTGACCGTGGGTGAACGAGGGAAAGTCGGGCCCTCTACACGCTCCGCCGCGGACAATAGAGACGATTCGCCGGCTCACGCCGCGCTCGTCTGTCTACCACTACTCGGACAAACCGAATACGTACACGTGTACTCGCACGCACACGTGTACACGCTTAATGAACGTGCTCGCGTATTCCGATTTCAATCGCGCTCGTCTACGTGGAAGAGAGAATGAAATCCGGTGTGAATTAGAACCAATTGAAAATCAAGTATTCAACGATTTTAAACGCAGTAAGAATAAGGCCGCGAGATTTTACGCAGATCGCTGTGTTAATTGCGTCAGTTTAACAGTCGGATTAAAAGTAATTCGAAAATTACTTTTAGATTTCTTGGATTTGTATATTGGATTGTGTGTGTGTGTGTAAATAAGTATGTGGCAATTTTATCAACAAACATTTTGCCAAAAACTAAGAAATTATTTTGCTATACTTTGCAGAAGAAAAAAACGAAGAGAAATAAGCTGAGAACTTCGACGGTCTTCAAAAATGTATGCATTATCAGAACAGACAGATACAAATCCGTGCGACACACCGGAGTTCTCCGAAAACTTGGTCGTACGCGTCTTACGGACGGCTTCTTCGTTACAAAGAACGACCGACATACAGACAGACGTCCGACGTATAATAGACTCGGTTTATTTTCTGCTTGCTAAAGCACTGTTACGTTATGTATCACGGCTCTTCGAGGTTTCTGGTTCGACTCTCGCTTATATCTTCGCTTTCGACCTCCTCGTCTCGGAACCGCGGCCGCATCGCGCCGTTGTAATTTAGAATCGAGTTGAGAGAGTGCAATTTTTTCGCGGTAGTATCTGCTTGGAAAATAAATTAATTTAAAACTTTCTGCGATAAGACAACATTTAGCAATTTAGCTTTTTTTTTTTTTTTTATTAATTACGTCGCCACAAGTGGAAAATAAAAAATTTCAAGATTGTCGCTGTCTCTCAGAGATCTCTGATCGTCTCTCAGAAATATAAATTTGAATTTTCCCGTTACTCACAGAACTGCGAAGAGCGAGAGAAGGTGGGATCTTTCACATCTCCCCTTCGTCGTTCTCTCCCTCGAGAATAATTTTGAGGATGCACGTCGATCGTAGCGCGTGCTGTCTGTTGAGGACAAGCGCGTAGCTTGTCGCGCGCACTCATCGCTTCGTGTCACGTATCGCGCGCGGCGCGCACGTGCACGGATCCACAAACACGCGTAGCGCCTGTGTGCGCTTGCATATTATGCATAAATTAGCGGAGACGAGAAAGACAAGGCGAGAGAGAGAGAGAGAGAGACGAGAGGCTCGGGGAGAGAATCCCTGTGCGCCAAAAACGAACACCCGCCGCCACCGCCTCCACTGCCGCCGCGTGTGGCGCGTTTTACCGACCATATACATTTGCGGCCAAAAAAGGAGCGCGATATTCGTGACGTCCATTGATAGCATTTATGGATGGACGAGAGATTGGTTAATCGCCGCGGCGAATACAATGATCGTTTGTTGGGCAACCTTCGCGCGTTGTAAACTAACGACGAATACGAATAATTTTGTGTCCTGCGTGATTTTTTTTCTTCTTCCTACCCTCGTTCGACTCGAGCTACCATATCTATGCGGAATCTTCCGGGCGTGCAGCGAAAATCTTAATGACAAAGATTTAATCATATTTCTTTCTAGGAGAAGTATGTTCGAATATTGTTTTGCGAAGAATATTGTTTAGATATTCAAAGAGAAGAAATACAATCGAATATTTATTTCTCTCTTTCGATCTCGTTCGTTTTTTTTTTTTTTACTCGAGATACAAGCGTTTCGCAAATACCACTCGATATTCTGCGCGCGGCGCACTCGATATATAACTGTAGTCACAATACTCGATGTATTTGCGTGATCGATAGCGATCGATCTCTCAAACTTGGCTCTGGGAGAGAGGCTTTTGCGCAATCTAATGTGCCGCGCTTTGTTATTGTTGCGCGAATGAGAAACGCACATTGTGCTACTGCAGATATTACACGAAGAAAACGCGCGTGTAATAAAGAAAATCGACTAGAGGGTTGTGGAACGTGAGGACTCGTGTGCGCGGGGATGAAGTGAGAACAGGGGAAAAAAAGGGAATAAAAGGGCGCGCCGAAGGTACGCCGAGAGGAAAGGGGAGGGGTAGTTGGCACAGGTTGTATTCATTCATTCGTTCATTCATAGTTCGTACACCGCCTCGAGGGTCTACAAAGCCTCTTGCTCATTCAGAACTCGTGACACGACCGTGTGGCATATAGCAACGCGCGCATGTGTATGCGTGCGCGCATGCTGCTGTATATGCATATGTACACACGTTCGTGTACATACATATATGTGTGTGTGTGTTTTTTTTTCGTCCTTTCTTTCCTCCTCGCGCGTATCCTCCTCCTCTTCCTCTCTCGTCGCCGTCATCGTCGTGGTTATCGTCAAGGTTTTCGTACGCACACGCCATGATGAGCGTAAGGTAAATATACGAACCGCCGGAAATAGAAAACCGTGTTCCTTCTACAAATGGTATAACTGTTTCAAAGAGAGAGAGAGGCAGAGGAAAAGAGAGAGTTTCTAGGTTTTTAAGACTTTTAACGTGTATTATCTGCATATGTATCTCTCGTGTGTCAGGCGTGGCGGAAAAGTTGCGCCATTTGGCGATAATATACCCGATTATTAGAATTCGTTATCTATTCTGCAGTAGAGAAAGGAAAGAAAAGAAAAGAAATTACACGTAGTCTTTTATTATTTTCTGAAATTACGTTTTTTTTTCTTTCTCTCGGGGAAAGACGTTCTTTTTTGAGCGCTAATTTTTTTTTGCGTAAGATTGGATTTGATTTTACGTCTGCGTGGATTATAATCGCACGGTTCTCGGTTATTTCACGTGTTATTTCGGAATTTTTCTACGCAATTGTGTGCGGTAAATAAAAATACATTTATTACCAGGTGGCAGAAGGTGCGCATCCGGTCGTATCGGATGCATTTACCGTAATTACGAGCGAAAAATCGCGGAGAAGAGGTAAACAAGAAGCGACAGAACGCACGAGCGTAAAAAGCGGAGCGAAGAAAAGGAGATGAAGGGGCAGAGAGAGAAAGAGAGAGAAGAAGAGAAAAAAAAGCAGGAGCGATATTCGGAGCTCACGTTACAGCCGGAAGTCGCTGGGCAGGGCCGGGCGGTAAATGGAAAGGGGGAAGGGGGACCTACCCCAATAATACTTCGGGGCGGCAAGATAGTTTTATAATGTCCTCGAAGTACTCCTCCCTTAATGCACTCGTAAATGCACCCTCCTTGGAAACCGCTTCGGCATTGTTGCTCACTTCGAGAACGCGCTTCGATTGAGTGGAAGAATCGCACATATGTGGAGAAGAGAGAGAGAAAGAGAGAGAGAGGAGAACCAGATCGTCTTGTATGACTAGCTCGAGAACGAGTATATACGTTATATAATTTCCGAGACCCTCTGCAGCGAGAACGCGCGCTAGATTTCTCTCGTGTGTGAACAAAAATGTAAATAACAGTACAAAAGTACAATGCGATGTAATCTTTCAAAAGATTTTTTTTATTAGTTTTTTCTCGATTAATTTGATTGCATTGATGATTACACCATGTTTGATTTGATAATATTCATTGAAAATCATGTTTTTCTTTTTCTATTTTCTATAATATTTTATTAAAACACGAAAGAGAATTTATTTCATCGAGACGTTGAACTGTGATCGAATCGATTTATTTCTGTAAACGATATTGTTTCTTAAAAAATCACGTTCCAGACACGACTCACAAATCCAAACGTACGTCTAAAAATAGTTCAAAGATCTTCCTTCTCTAAAAATTGCTTGAAACGAGACATATTTCTCTCGTGTTGAAAGGCGAAACCGCACAAGGAGGTGCAGTATTGCGATATCAATTAGATCCTAGACCCCGGAATAGAAAATAGACAGCGGCAAACACGTTGTCGAACCAGGGCCTGAAGCGCGAACGGTAAAAGCGCACGCGTTCTTATTGTGGCGGCCCTCGGTAAGTCCCATTGCTATATTGCTGCGGGTCTATACGAGAGAGAGAGGCACGAGGCGCAGGGGAGTGAGCGCTTCCGGTCCCCTCTGCATCACGTGCGAGAGCCCGGCCGCCGAACAGAGAGAAAAACCCCCGTTGCCTCGCCTCTCAACATCCGGTAGGTCTGCCGCACGCTTCCCCTCGGTCCTCGCCACCGGTCGCAGCCCCTCTCAAAAATAGGCTAGGTCCTCCTCGACTCGCGTCGAACGTGTGCGCGTTTTACTATTATATCGCGCAAAGACGAGACCCAACAATCCCGGTGTGACAAATCACGAAATAATGAACGACGAGGATTCATTGAAACGCTGCCTCTTGTCTTTCCGTACACAGACCGTAAAATTAAACCTTTCAATTGTTTTAATTACTTTTCTTGTTTTATAGTTTTTTATGAAATCGAATAAATTGTTAAGCTTATGGAAATTGTATTGTACTATTTATTAAATAACAAAAACCGCGATTATTTTTGCATCAACCTGATAATTGGTGAATATTTCGTAGTTGCCAAACACACAAAGTTTCAGTAAAATTCATACAATTTTTAAATAAAAAAAAATATCGTGAAGTAGGTAATATTCATATAGTCACTATTAATAAAAATCTGGGAGACATTATGCCGCGACAAAGAGAAAATGAAAAGTGTTTGCCAAACAACAACTACTTCCTGTATAGTTTGCCGAGCGTCTTCAGCCGAAGTATTTGGGCGTTGAAATCTCGGTTGAGCTTACTTAAGGGAAAGGTGGACCGAGTATGCGTACACGCGACAGAGAATACCAGCGGATAAGCGCAACGATGACGACGGGCAACGGGTGGCAGCAGGTGGTTGAAGCTTCGAGGGGGCGTTTTGTGATCTCCCTTCTTTCCCCTCTCGCTCCTTCCCTCTTGAGAACACCGGCGGGTTCTCTGATGCGTTTCCTATCTAATTCCCCTCCACTCGACACGCAGCCCCACTCGGTGGGATCGTGAACTCCCACCTTCCACCACCATCCTAAGGCACCAATGCCACACCGGCGAAGTCGCGCGAGACGATGGACTACGGCCGGGCCCCCGGGGGCAGAGGGGGATGAAAATGCGATGGTGGACGAAAAGAGGGTCGCGAGGAAAGGGGACCGCGCGCAACACGGTGGGGTACGGGCCGCCGAAGAGCGGAAACGGCACGGCGCTTCGTCATAGTGACACGCGCGCGTTCGCGTCAAGTGGTAGAAAGTGCGAGCGGAGTGTGTGGCGTGCGTGGATGGCGAGAGAGAAATCTGTCGCGACGCGTCTGCTCGACGTCCTGTCCGTATTTTCGGACTGTGTTTCGTTTTCTGACGTAAGACGGGCGTTTCAAGATAATTGTCCTTATCGACGTCGAGGTGTCGCGTGTTTGCGAGGGCAGTGACTTTTTGCGCGCCAAGGGATGACGTGTACTTATTAAGGATTTACGTGAGTTCAGGTAACAGTTTTTCGATGGAACGCGTAGAGAAAGAGAGAAGGAGCAAGTAGTCGACGACCACGAAAACCAAATTCAGTCAAAGACCGAGAAGACTTTAATTGCACGACTATTGTATAGTGGAACTGAACGCGCGGTGAATAATTAGACGCTCGAGAGAACTTGATTCGATATTCGATGTAGAACTAAATGGTGTGAGTAATTAGCTGGAAGTATCTGGAATATTTTCAGTTCAGATCAATTTCGCCGAAAAAATCTGTGGCGACTAAAAAAAAAAGAGAGAGAAGAAGAGATATTTCCTTAGAAGAGAATATCTTTTGGTTTGATCTGCAAAGTTAAAAGTACAACGAGAAGGTTCATTCGAAAAGAATTTATGTCGTTTATAAGTGACCGTACTCACAATAGAAAAACTAAAAATTGGACTGCGATTAAAGGAAACAGGATTGAGCCCCTGCAGGAGAATATACCTGCTGAGAAGAATCCAACAGTGTGGAACTGAGTCAACGAAGAAACGGAACTAACCTGAAGAACACCTGTTGCGCGATATTTCAAAAAATCATTTTCTGCCAAAATTCTCGACACAGAGAAATGTGATTTATTTAAAAAAAAAAAAAAAAACAATTATTATTAAACTCTACACCGATTTGTGTCGTTCGGAGGTGAATCTCGATCTCGAACGCGCGCACGACATTTAGAGATTATATCGTCGCGCGATCGCTGTGTTATCGGCGCGATGCATAGCCCGCGAAAAATCAACGGAGCAGTAAGCGCGATCGGCAAATCGCGGTCGTAAGATCGCGTGCGAGATCATCATCGTCGCGTCGTCGCACGAATGCGCTCGTCGTCGCGGAGCAGTGGCCAACGTCGTCGCGCGGAACAATCGAATACGACGTCACGGCGGGCGTCGTGAGCGTCGGGACGTCGCGGCCTTCGGGGCAGGCGCCGGGTATAATAGTTGACGCGTACGCGAACATCGGCGGTGACATCGGTACGTTGACGAGCGGAATCAGCGGCAACGGCGGTGGTAGTGCGTCTAACGTTGTCGCGTCTTCGGAAATGGTGCTCCAGATGCTGGACACACTGATGACAGGCCACGAACCGTTCTACGCCGATTATCCCGCGTACCAGGAGGAGCCTCCTCTCACTGGCCATCATCCGCATCATCAGCATTCGCATCATCACGCGATCATCCGCAGCAACGGCAGCGCGGTACCGTCGGTCTCCTTGGACGCGACCACTCACACGCCAGGTATCCCGTACGCGGATTTTTACGATTTCCCGATGCTACGCGCGGGGAATATCGTGCGAAAGAAGCGGGACAAAGAGAGCGACAAGACGATGAAAGAAAAAAAAAAGACGCGTACAGACGTAAGACAATCTACTGCGGACATATGCTTTTGAAACACGAAACCGGTCGCGTGAAAAATTTTATATTATACACACATTTATGTTATAATAACATATAAATTTGTGCACATATTTAAACAAAAATTATACGTTCAATTCTTCTTTTCCTCGTATGCGAAACTTTGCATATTCTATATTTAATTGTTGCAAGCAACAATCAGCCGTTATGCATGAATATTTAAACAGTCTGGTGATGCACGATGATATCGAACGATAAGGTCAAGTGTCGGTTCTTGTGCGTGGAAAGCACAAGAATATATTTTTTTTTTTTTTTCGTGCCCACTTAATGCAAAGAAAAATCTGTTCTTTCTTTAACAACGAAACAATGTCAGGTAGTAAAGTTTATATAAAACCGATATGTATCTGTCGTTAAAGCTCTTCTGATGAGAACGTAGCATCGAATTTATTTCATCCCGAGAACTTTGTCTTTGTAAAAACGTGTATGTACGTGTATCTCTCGATTAAGTATCGCAAATGACTACCTACGTGCTCTCTCCTCAAGTACCTTGACCAAAACAAAAACTCTATAAAACCGATGCGGGATTGGACGTTGATTGGACGTGGCGATCGTTCCGCGAAAGATCGATATACCGCAATTATAACATTCGACTATCTGCATAATGGCCCGTAACTATATATCGTTATTTTTAACGCTGAGGAGTCTTTTGTTCGCGATACACAACGCGCGTCCCGCGTCCTCCCCGTTAAAAAAGGTGTGGCCCTCGTTAAGCCGGCAATAAAGCGTATCGCGCAAGGTCTCGGCGGCACACGCTCCGGGAGCTCGGGTTACACGCTTCGAATGCTCCGAATTGCGGCGAGACTCGGAGATAAAAGACCGAATCGATGCGATTTAATTGGTAATCGATTTATCTCGCGATTCGAATCGAGTTGTCGGGGAGTGTTTGTTATTTTGCTCAACTCGCAAAATTTGATTTTCCCTACTCGTACCAGACGCGCGGTGCAGCGCGATGTGAGATGTTGATATAATTTTTTGTACTTAAATCCATTCTCTTTTTAATTTTCAAAGACAGCAGATAATGTGTAAAAATTGTTCGAGCACGCTATTAAAAAAAAAAAATAATTGAACATTACAACTGTATTATACGATTAGTTGATACAAATAAGTCAGAAGATAAACGGTAATTTTTTCAAATGCAAATTTACATAATTGTTTTACAGAAGAGTATATTTCAAGTTTAAAGTTCTCTTTGCGCAGTGGAATTGTCTTCGCGTGAAACTTTTATGCAGATGCTGTAGACGTTTTACGTCAATGTGTGTGTGTGTGTGTGTGTCATGTGCGCGCACACGCACACGCACACGCGTGTTCACAGGGTAGGTGAGTGTGGGAGAGTTCGCAGGTCACCGGTCTACCGAACAATGCGTGATTTCGTCGTGCCGTCGTGGACGACTTTTTTACGAGCCGCAGTGCTCATCACACGACGACGTTCTTCTCGTCTGCGACAACGCGTTTTTGCGAGTTCCGCGCGTGTGCGCGCGTTTTCGTATTAAAAGGGAGCGATTCGCGATCACGTCGCGACAGATATGGGAACAACGAAGAAAAGAGTATAATTCGTTTCGCGTATTAGATGGTACACATGTGATATATAGATGGGAGATAGAAGCGGAACAGGGTCGCTACTTTCGTTTTAACGCGATTGTGTTGATTCGTCATTAACGTTTTTCTGCCGGCATTGTTTTGCGATAGAGGCGTTTGTAAAAAAAAAACGGAAGTTTTTTCTTCAGCTACTACATGTGTGTACATATATCTGCGTTACATATCGAGAAGAGAAAACTGAAAATGTTTTATAAGAAAACATGTGCAGAGTGTTATATACACACAATACACAATCTGTAAATATTTTTTTTTTTTTGCTTGAATATGCCTTATGTGGATAAATAATAAACTTATGTGCATATATCTTATTCTAGCAAAGTAGAACAATGTCTTGACTGAATTGTATATGATTCATGAATTCTCGTCATTACTCAATTTGTGTACACTTATTTGCACAAATCGACGATTTTATTACGTGGTTAATGTATATTATATTTAACATAAATACTCTTTTCTCTAACCCGCTTAAGGAACCGGCAAATTTCTTTTTGTATAATTAAGAAGGCTCTGTGTGTGTGTGTCTGCGTGCGCGTGATTTTTAATCAAAACTCTTTCATGACGCACGACGCGGTTGACCGGGAAACATAATGGCGTCTAAAAGTATAATCAGATGCGAATAAAATTAACGATGACGACCGTGTAGAATCGCATCATTCATGTCATCGAGCACCGAATTGTTCCATTATTTCGCGAAAGGTCATCGATTCTGCGATCGAGCAATTTTGTCGAAGGTCCCGCTAACGGCACATTTACCAAAGAAATAATTATGTAAAATTAGGAACTAAGATTTCTAATATTTTTTAAGTAAATGTCCGATCATTGGTACACGTCCAGCTGTAGGTCTAGGTTTTGTTTTATACAAAAATATAAATGAGACATGATGCACACGAGCGATGTTATCGCGCGGCTCGTGTGCGATTGATTCATCGAAATCTGTGCGCTAATCGCGATTCGAAGTAGTAGGTAGCACACGAACCCCATCAATTTCTTCTAATTTCCAACCAAAACGACGAAAGAGACGATGAGAGAGTCTCGGGGATTCTGGTGCGGGCCGTGGGTTCTCTCTTTCTCTTTCTCTCTGAAGATAATGACCTTCCGGCGGCGAGTCGAGAACATTCGTGAGGCAGGTTTTAATTTTCAAGAGGCCGTCCCGGCGTCCTCACTCTCTTTCTCTCTTCTTCTCTTTGCTACTCCGGTCTCTCCGGGCAGACAGCAGCTGTGCACGCCGACCGGGGCCGTTTCATTCGATTTGGCACGTGCCACGAGGCTGCTGCTGCCGTCGCTGCTCCTGTTACTGGCCGCCGCCGTCGTCGTCGTCTCCGCCGCCACCGCCGCCGCCGTCGCCTCTTCGTTGTTGCTGCTCCGGCCGTTATATTGCCTAAACGGCCGGCGTTCTGCCAGTTCTTCGGCACCTGTTACACAGCTGATACACGGCTGCTGCTATACTTTTGCCCACTCGATACGCTACATGACTGCGCGCTCCCCTTCGCCCAGCAGCTTTTCCCCAGCGCGTTTCACGCCGCTCGAAAAAGCTACTGCTCGTATAGCCGAGCACTAGAAGTTTTCCTCATCTGTTCGTCCATTAATTAACGAACGTTCAGATTGCGACGTTAGATTGGCCGAGTAGATAGGACAGAGTACATGTGGAAAAACTTCGACGATTAGTTTTAGAAGTACGTGGACAAAACTGAGTTGTCTTGGAATTTATACAGTTGTCTTTCGTCTATTAACTTATTTACGAGCGTCTTATTTTGCGGGGATACAGAATTATTTTTTCTCGAAAAAATATTAGTCAACAATTAATGAAGTATTAAAAAACAGAGAGAAGAGAGAGGAGAGAAAAAAAGCGAGTCGCGTCTGGAAATTGATATCTTTCTCGGTCTTGAAAAAATTCAAACGACGACTGGCTCTCCGGGCGGAGGAGAGAAAGAAAGCCGTCTCTCCTCTGTGTGTGCAGCGTGAGGGCCGGCTCCAAGCTGCACTCCCACGCTCATCGTCCATGAAACACACGGGGTGCGAGGTGCAGCTTACTACACGCGAGGCCTCGCAGGTGTACTTAGAATATATGCGGCAAGGGTCTCTGTCCCTACGGCCCTATTAACGGCGCGCCACGGTCGCCACATGGACACGGGGAATATGGGAAAGCGAAAAAGAGGGCTTCGCGCGAGTAATTATGCTCGAGCGAGAAAGCGCGGCCCAAGACACCCGCTGATGTAATAATCATCGGGAATTCTTGGTGCGCGTAATATATCTTCAAGTAGCGCGCGAAGAATTACATGTGCGTGCGTGTGAGAAAAAAAACGTTACTCTTGAACGCATACAGACGCGCAAGGTTGGTACGAGAAGACGCTGATACGTTTTGGAATCTTTTGAGTCACAAAATTTTTTTATTTTTATATCTTTGCTTGTGATGATAATTGACACGGTAACAGTCGCATTATTTATTTCGCATATCCACGAATTCCAAAATTATTTACCTTTACTTCTTTTGCATATCTACCTGTTTTAAAAGATGAGATGTTTTTTAAAATTCTCATTTTTTACGGTTTTCTTTTCTACTTGCGTGTTTCTCCAGCCGACGCTCTCGAAGGGAGATCGGATCTTAGAAAGTCGATTCTTCACAATTGAATTTGAAAGACAGTTGAGTGAAAACTTTTGAGAATACGTCGGCGGCGGCGGCGGCGCGTTGGAATCACCTGTTTCTTCTTCTCTTTCTACTTCGTTATTAAAACACAAGTGTGGGAATGTAGGGTGACGGCGCGTCACATGACGCGATAGTGTCGTTTCGGCGTAAAGGTCGGTGGATTATGGTAATTCGCTCGCATCACCCGCATTATGCACATCGCATGTGCATACATTAGACAAAAGACTTAAAAAAAAAAAAAAAAAAAAAAAAAATGAGAGACAGTAATAAGCACAGCGGGGCGACCCGAGTGATAATGATCCGCGGGCCACCTGGTTTTACCTTAACAGACACACCGCGCACTTAATATCACCTGCTCCTTGTTGACCCTCTCCAAACTCCGACTAAACTTCGAGTTAATGACTCAGTTTCCCTCCCCTTCAAGTTGCAGCGTTGCATACGAAATTTTTTTACGAAGCGAATATTCTTGGTAACTTTTACGTAAACGTGAGAAGTGATTGATTAAGTATCCGAAACGACGCGTAGATAGCGACGGTAATGTCGCATTGTTGTTGTTGATAAGTTTCGTTTTTTTTTCTTTTTGAAAAAACAAATGTCAAACGCTTGCTCATTATCGCACGTAGTGTTTGTGTGACAGCTCGTCGAAGTGTAACTCCATCTGCGGCATTGATGTCTTCGTTTTGTTTTGCGGCAATTTTTTCGAAAATCGCACGGGATCGATATCTGGCGGATGAGGAAGTTCTTCGGATATTTGTCAATCGCTCCACGTATGATTTTTTTTCAACACATGTGTGTACATCAAACAACGAAAAATCCACGAATCTCGTGTGCAGATGATGTGAAGATTGAAAATAACAGTTTTGTATGTTAGAAATAAACTACACGGACAAAAATATCTCTTGAAAAGCGTAAAAATACTGTCAATGATTTTAATTATTAAAGAATGAAACTTCTTCTGCGGATTCTACATTCTTTATCGGAGCCTAATGCGCGTTACATACGACGAGTCATTAATCAACGACGACGATAGTGCGATGCGCGCGGTCGATGTAAATATGATATACGCGGTGGCGGCGTTTCAAACGAGCGCGCGCATCCTCAGCCTCCGCGATGGAAGCACGCGGGCCCCGGGGTTCTCTTCTCGCGATCGTAGAGCGGAAGTCGACGATAGGCGGAGTTGGTTCGAACCAATCGTCGAGATACGCGCCGCCCACGTGTCAGCGGTTCCTCCCCGCGGAGTGTGTCGCGCGCTATAGTGCAGCGAAAAGACGGTGTGTGTGTGCGTGTGGCATTATCTTTTTTTTTTCTTCTCCCTTTATTTGTTAGTCTGATTTGGCCGCCGTTGTCGGGCATTGTGACGTATGTGATTCTTCTGGTACACGGTACAACAGATCCGGAGAATCTTTTGTACGCGTTAGAACACTGTTTATAAAAAACAAACGAGCGATTTTAAAAATTCTTACGATGAAAATGTTTTTGTGTGCGAGAAAAAACTATGTGTGTTAATGGAGAATCAATGAATAAACGTATGTGTTCCTTTTCGATTTGCTACAGGTGGCTACAATCATCTCCGTAGTCCTGTGTGCCAAGACGAGAGTCAAAGAGACGACACGCCGCCACCACCTCACAGCCATAGCACCCAACCGCCAACTTCTCACTCTAGTACTCCCAACAGCAATACCAACAATAATAATAACGACAACAATGCCAACAACGCGTACATCCATTTACAGAATTTAAATCAGCTTAAAACGGAATGTGAGTTTATTATATTTTTATGTGCGTTATCTTCCTTCTCTCTTAATGTCGCATTTATTAAATCCACAGCTTTTTTGCATTGATTTCTAATAAATTACGTATCACAACAGTTTGCGCGCTGTTGAACGACAATAGAATAACAAAACCGTGCGATAAAGAAAGCTGAATGTATAAGTTATCTGAGAAAATTTGCACAAAATCAACATTTGTTTTACAGCGAACTACAGCAATCATCACATACCGGAACATCTCCAGAGCGGAAGTGGCGGTTTGGGCAGCGGTGGCGATTTCGCTGGCACAGGAAGCAACGAGAGCGACTTGAGAGTCAACGCAAACGCCACGGAAAGTTACATGACGCCGGCGCATTATTCGGGATACGACGAGGCTCCCGAGTATCACGGTTTGTCGCAGGAACATCAAGCGGCGCATCAGTACAGCTTGGACAGCTCGCCGGAATTTTACAGCGCCAGTAATATTCCTATCGAGACCAAGTATCAGCCGTCGCTGAGTTTCAAGAGTTATCGAACTCGAGGTACATAGTTGTGGCTCAGAAATTACACATTTGCGTGAGAAGAAATTGTCATACAATTATATAATACAGTATTTAAAAAATGCTTCGTTTATTAGCACAATTGTGTTTGTAATCATCTCGACACCTTTTAACCGGGCGTTAATTCGTTTCTACGCGCTGATAACATTATCGAAATGATATGCTCGACAGGCCGATACCACCACGAGAGTTACAGTGAAAGCGGTGGATACGGGCAGTATGATGCAACGCCGTTTCAAACGGTTCCTGGAAGTGGAAGCGCTACCGGAGGCGGCGGCGTCAGCGGCGATCAATGGAGCGTCGGACTCGGGGATCATCTGCCCCATCATATGTTCCTCGCGGGACTCGGACCACGGGATTCTTCTAATCCCCATCATCCCTCATCTATTGCCAATAACGCGGACCAAAAGCCCTTGTTGCAGAGTCCAATGCTCACCAGTTACACAGGTAAATTAAGTCACAATTGATATGTTCACTCGAATGCAAATTCTTGAATTTTAAATAGTTTTAGATTTTGTAGAGTTTCTCAATCAATTGCTCTTGAACAAAAACAACGTTTAGGTGGCGGACCATGTTTCACCGGATCGGGACCAATTCAGCTGTGGCAATTTCTGCTCGAGCTGTTGACCGACAAATCATGTCAGGGTTTCATCTCGTGGACCGGTGACGGATGGGAATTTAAATTGACCGATCCGGACGAGGTCGCTCGTCGTTGGGGAATTCGCAAGAACAAACCCAAAATGAATTACGAGAAGCTGAGCCGGGGGTTACGCTACTACTACGACAAGAACATTATACACAAAACTGCTGGCAAGCGATACGTATATCGTTTTGTGTGCGACTTACAAGGTTTATTAGGGTACGTACAGAGTCATTTGAGTTTTTGAACACTTTATCGTTAATTTAAACGAGTGTTCAACGATGAATCTAAATTGTTACATTAATTTTGCTTGTCAATTTATGATGCAGACACACTCCTGAAGAGTTACACGCAATGGTAGACTTGAAGCCCGAGAAGAAGGAAGAAGACTGAGTTTTTGTTAACGGTCAATCATGCTTTAGGACTGTGTCCCCGCCGATATGTGAGATGTAACGATAAAAGAAAAAAAACAAAAAAAAAAAATTCTTCGCTTTGAAGATGCAAGGAAAACTAAGGAGCACGGGAAACTGGAGGATAAAGTATCCCAGTAAATCACTATGAATTAACTCTTAAATGTAATAATCCAGATGCAGAAGACTGTGATAGTGCGTCTTCTTTGTTCAGACATTTATAAACAAAAAAATCGAATCGGTCGTACGTACCAAAGACAGGGTCTGCATACCATTCGTGCCTAAAGTTAAATGAATAAATCGGAGAAATTTGTTTTTAAGTAATTAATTTGTCGTATAAACAGATTTTAGAGAATATGTATAGGAACTTGTCAATTTATATACATATATATATATATATATATATATATAAATATATATATATATATTTTTCATGTTACATGATTTTTCCACTCTTTTAAGCACATCAAGGGCAGAGAGTTGGTGATACCGCTAAATTATTTATATCACAATCATTTTTCTGACGTGTGTTATATCTCGTTGCTATTGATAGTTGACTCTCGATATGTGATTGTTATTATACCGTATAATTTTAACTATATAAATAAAACTCACAACAATACCGTATGCTATTATTACGTAGCGAGCTTCTCGATTCGACACACTGTACGTGCTTTTTTTTCGTATGTATAAATTAATTTAGATTGTAAAAAAGATTTTTAAATCGTACTTTTTTCTTCCAAGCTCGCGCATCTCCAAAAAAAAAAAACAAGAAGAAGAAGAAACACATATTTTATATATCACGTATATTTCTTAATTATTAATTATTATATCTGGTATGTACGCGCGCGCGCCATTTGCTATTATATTTAACATCCACATTCGCAATAAAAATAAAAAAAAAAACTGTTACACAGAATTAATCTGAGTTGACACAAAGACACGTTGCCGGTGAAAAGAGTATGCTGTTAATTTCGAGAGATGCGTAGGTTTTCTCAGCAGACATTTTACTGAATTTGAATTTAAGTTCTTAAGACACACACACACACACACATACACGGATTGAAAATTTATATAATTATTTGTACCATGTACGTTAGATACGTATTTACTCGAAAGAACTCAAAGGTGCGAGTATTCTGCCGTAACACAAGCGTTTATATTGATGATATTTTTGGATCTTATTTTCGATTATGACGTCAGAAGCGAGAAAAGAATACAAATATTGCTAGAAACTTTTTTGAGTTTAAAATAAGAGATTTTTATTCAATGTTTCTTTTTCAATGTTTTAAAACACAGTTTTTGTTGATTAACTTTCAATTGATAAAAAGATATTCGTGAAAAAGAAATGAAAGAAACTTGTGTTATGTAACAATATATTTTTTGATTCTAAATAAAAATTATTAGTATTATTATATAAAAGAATATTTTAACTTTTCGCTTTAATAACAGTGATGTTACAATTGATTCTTTATATCAACATAATTGCTACATGTTACTGATTACTTCAACCGTGTTCTCTTATCGGAGATAGATAGCTTTTTACCATTCAACAACGTGGATATATTTGATAGCAAAAAATTTATATGCATATGTATATACATATAATATAAATATATTGTTTATATACATACAATATATTTATATATGTATAGAACCAAGCTATTTTTGTATCCGCGCTGATGTTCGCTAAGTTCCTCGCTTCTGACGTCATAATTCCACAGATATAGCTGCGCGGAATGGATTTCAGCGAGAATCCTTAACGCGAATCAGTAATCGTATCGGGTAGTAATTAACAGTGTACTAATTTCAGAGATGATTTGCGAGAATAGTTTATTACGTTTGACGAGAGAGAGAGCGAGAGAGAGGAGATTGTTGAGAAGTATGAAATCGCGGTAGCAATTTTACATTAATGGTAGCTCTCTTGTTGTTGAGAGATACCTATCTAAGAATCCTTTTTAGCTCGTAAAATCGTTGTCATCAAAGTTTTTCTAGTTATTGTGTCTTCGACACCGCACCCCGGATGTTAAAAAAAAAGTAAAAATAAAAATAAATTATATTAAATACTCTTTAGCTCCCTTCTTGTGAGAAGTGAGAGACAGAGAGAGAGAGAGGAGGGGGCAGAGAAAAATACGATGTATAAAGCTACTCGAATGTTAATAAGTTAAGTTATAGAGTGGTCTTGGCACTTGTTACTAAAAAAAAAAGAAAAAAAATATGAAAAAGAGAGAGCCATACTTCTTTCCCAGGATCATATGTAGCATTTTGAGAATGAGAGAGAGAGAGAGAGAACGAGAGAGAGAGAGAGAGAGAGAGAGTAATATACGAATGCGCGGAAACTTTTTAGTAGATGCAATAAAAAAAATAAAGAGATTTTTATAAATACACTCGACACACCCGATTGTTCTTTATTTATTCACTCTCTCCCCCCCCCTCCTCCGACTTTTACGTCAAAAATTGATATGTGCGTTTGTAAAACAAAGAAATTTTTTTCACGGATTATGAAATTTTTCATTCTTGCACAGAAATTGTTCTACATAGTTACTTTAACACACTACCTTCTTAGATTTAAGTTAGTATTCAGTCGAATCTTACGATCAGTTTTAAATTCAATAACACAATTAAGTGTGTAAATGTTGATCTAAAAAGCACTCACATTGATGCCACTCCATCCTGCTCTATCTCCATCTTTCTCCATCTTACTCCATCTTTCTCCATCTCACTCCGTCTTACTCCATCCTTCTCCATCTTACTCCATCTTTCTCCATCCTTTTCCCTCCTACTCCATAGTTGCACAATTAATCCTGATGCTGGCTCGCACTAATTCTTTTTCACACTTACACCATATCATCACCATATCACCGTATTACTATTCACTTACACCATTTTCTTAAACACAACGCGCTAGCCGCAACGCGCGCGAGCGGCAATTCTCTTTCTCGCGGCGCGCGAACGGCCGCGACGCGATTTCACAGTAAAACTCATCAATTATCATCACTAGCTGTACGCGATATTAATTATTATCACTCCGAAACATACATACTACTGATATTTGCACGCGAGATGATGAAAATCGCGAGACAAAACGAGAAAATTCGAACGAAATTCTGTTCCGTGTCGCGCGTCCGCCATTTTGTGTCTCTCGCGGCTTTCGCGAAACGGTCGCTGCGATTGCATCGTTAATCTTCGCCGATTAGCATCGCCAACGTTAATTACGTATCACTGCGAACACCAGTGCTTCTGAGACACGCGCGTGTAACGCGATAATCGCGCGCGAAACGACAAAAATCGCGAGAAATACGAGACCATTCGAACGCAGTTTCCGTATCGTGTCGCTCGTCCGCCATGACTGCGCGCCAATTCTAGTGTATCGAAGCGCGCGACACTTCGAGAATCGAAATATCGAATCGACGCGAGCGGCGGAGTGCGCGCGCATCGAACGTAACCGCGCCAATTGAAGAGACTAGGATTTTTGATGCCGTTTGTGAAAAATTGAACGTATTTCTCATCGTGCGTCATATACTGACGTGTAATGAGACTCCGTTGTTTTGTTTGGAACAACAGAGGAAGCCGTCAGCGACGATACAACTTCCTCCGCTTGAACTATCGCTGTCTCACTTTCCCGCGCTTTTGGACGACGAGGGCGCTGTCGATCTCCATTACAGCACGAAAATACCGACTGGCGGTCGTTTCGTGTCTACATAGTCGAAGGCCGGTGTTGATTGGCCGCGTTCAGCAGAACTCAGCGCTTAGCAAGCGCTTTGCGCTTATTGCTCGTCATTGGCATATACTTTCGTATTTCCAGCGGATTTACAAGAAGAGACCAATCGCAGACAAAAAGCGTAAAGCGCTTACTAAGCGCTGAGTTCTGTTGAACGCGGCCATTGGTTTCGACTTGGCGCCAAAACGGTAACCTCCTAAGAAGCGAGAAAGGAAGCGGAATAACGCGAAATTTTGCATCGTTGCCTGTGTTTTCGCTTCGGTTTTGTTTTCGTTCCGAATTGGAGAAACAATGCAGAACAATGCGGGATTTGATCTGAAGACGCTGACGAGATCGGATGGCACGCCCTTCGTACAGTGCGTCTTGGAACTGGTATGATCTGTTTCTCGCTTTCGAAAAGAGTCCTCCCGCGTACGGACAAGTTGTATGATTACAAGTAATTAATTACATAATTGTACACGAGATTGAGACAACTTTATACGTGATTGTATATTACACGCAAAACCAGATACAGAATTTGTTCATGTAGGAGTTTTTTTTTCGTAGCATTGTCTGTAATTTCGAAATTGTTCCTTCGACACCCATGGCCAATAGTTCGATCTTGTATTTAAGATGATTATTGATATGATTCGGAAAAATGAAAAACAAACTTGAAAATGTTTTAGATCGCGAATTCGCTGGCCGCGAACGCAGCGGCGATCGCGATAAGGATTCACGTAGAGAAACGCGAGGTTCATGTTATCGACAATGGCATCGGAATACCGCAAAGCGCGTTGAAACACATCGGCGAGTACGACGATGCAAAACCCGTAGTCGGCGAAAAACGAAAGTACGAGCTGAACAAATCGAGCGGACGAACGCTAACAAATATTCGCAGCTCGTCCGATGGCCTCACCATCGCTTCGAGATACCGGGATTCAACGGAAACATTTATGAAGGTGAAATTATATATATATTTAACACAACTTATTAATACTTATTAAGATAATAAGGTTTTTGTTAAAATGTTTCGATAACAAATTCGTTTCCGCAACGTCAAGCGGATATTTTACAATTATATGTAGCTGCACATATCGATTTTTTGCGTGTCTTTCGTTGAAGGTGTTGGAAAGACGATCCGCGTCGTACTTGACGCAAGTAGAACGCAGACCTTCGTCCGGCACGACGGTGTCTGTTTACGGTTTCCACGAGGCGTTGCTGAATGACAATTGGAACATGTCCACTCTTTGTTTCTTTATCATGGCTATAGCCGTGACGAAAGTAAAAGTACGGTTCTATTTTTTAAACTTAGAGCACAGACTCTCTTCACAGATTTTAAAAACGCTAATAGACATAATGATTACTCGCGTTACAATTTAGGTATCGTTTTCCATCAGAGACGAAAAACGGAAGAAGGTGGTTCTGAGAATCGCCAAGCCGCACAGATCGGTGGACGTGTTGAAAGTGTTGTTCGGAAACAATTTATCGTTAAATCACACGTGGTCGATAAGATGCGACTCGGAACGCAGTTATCACGGCTACATCGGAGTGTCCGAGAAAAACGCGAAACAGTGGTTATTTTTAAATCACAGACCGATCTGTTGCCCTCTTATTCTTAAACTGATTAAAATCGCTTTTCGAGAGAGAATCCGGAAATCCGTTGCGCGCGATACGTTCGTCCTTTTCTTTATCACACTCGCGCAGGACGAGTTTACATGTTTCACCGAAAACGGGAGGAGATACGTCATGTTTCGCGATCTGCGAAGAATATTGAACAATATCAAATCCTGCGTCTTTAAATGTCTCGCAGAAAACGTCGCGGGGCAATTACATTTGAAGCCGGAAAAAATCAGGAACATAAACGACGGACGGAATAAAAGTGAAGCGGCTTCGGGTGAAAGAAAATTTGTTATGATCGGTATTAAAAGAAAGAAGATCACTTCAACAGTCGCAACCAGTCGCTGCGACTTGCAGCGCAGTGAAGATAACAGCAGCGCGACTGAAGCTAAAGTCGCGAAAAACTGTAGTTTGATAAAAACCGAGTCAGACAAACGATGTAATTACGAAAACAATCCGGAGGTAAATGCGATCTCCCCGCTTTCCGAGTGGTCCAACTGGACTTATGTAACGAGCGACAGGAATCGCAATTCCGCGAAAAACTCGCGCGACGAATTTCCCAAAACCAACGTGCAGTTCCGATTTTTCAAACGTCCGAATCAATTTGATTTCTTGTCGCAAAAGTTACACGGTCTTCTGCAATACCGTCACGTTAAATTGACAAATGTGAAATGTTTCAACAGCCTCGAAACAATGATCTCAAGTAAGTTTTTTTTTATTATTGAGTGAAATGCAAATTAATAGCGCAAAATTATAGATAACAAGATGCTACATGTATTACGTATGACACAGTTGACGAGGAAAATTGGCAACGCGAACAAACAGCGGTGCATCCTTGCAATTTGAAGCGAAAATTATGCGAATTCAGACTGTCACGCGCTTCATTGAAGTGCGCGAAGGTAATAATACGCGTAAGTCTTTGTAGTGCGCAATAAATCATTACCCTGATATAGCGAGGAGCTATTTCGATAAATAAGCGCTTTCCTTGCAGATCGTTAATCAAGTTAATGACGAATTCATTGCCGCGTGGACGACACACGACGAGATAAAAATTCTGCTAATGATCGATCAACATGCTGCTCACGAGAGAATACGTTTCGAAGATTTGCTTCGACGTAAGCAATCGATAGTAATAATTGTTTTCAGTTTTTTTGTTAAGTGAATATTGTTCACGTCACAATTCTGCATTAGCTTTCGTTGTTAGCAAAATGATTTTGCATTTATAGGATACAAAGTGCAGAACGAGGACGAGTTTCTCTCCGTCAGCTTGCGCGAACCTCTGACCGTGCAACTTCCCGCGAACGTGCGCGATTTGCTTCTGCGCTACAAAACGTTACTGAAGAAATATGGAATAAGCTTGGGATCGTTGTTGGGAGACAACGCGCTGTTGATACGCGCGGTTCCGCGATGCTTGGTCGCGAATAACGACGGTAAAAAAATATTGTCGAAAATTCACGGTCTATTGAGCGACATATTGAAGAGACGTAATGCGACAAATTACGCAAACTTATTGCCACTGACTATTCACAACGCTATAGCTTCGGAAGCTTGTCACGGTACATATGCCAGACTGTTAATTGCATTGAAAAACAGCTCGCGTTTCGCAAAAATTGAATTTATTTAGTTGGGAAACAGATTGTTTTTTCCTGAGTCGTTCTCAATATTTTCGCAGGTGCCATTAAATTCGGCGACAGGCTAACTTTCGAACAGTGCGCGTGTCTCGTGGAATTACTGAGATACACGCAGTCTCCTAATCGATGCGCACACGGACGGCCGACCGTGATACCCGTGATGGAGCTTTCGGAACTGGAGAAAAGGAGCTTCAGGACATCTGAGGTATGTATTGTATCTTTTTTCCGTTTTTTTTATTACAAATTTATCAAGTGATCGGAGATTTTGCACGCAGTTCCCAACGATTGCACTTTGTACATTTATATTCGACGTGTTGACATAGAAGACAGACATAGAAACACATTTTTTTTCACGTCATGCTGTGAAGATAGATTATATTAAAGCGATAGATTATATAATATCTACATAAATATATTTTATTCTATGAGTTATCTTGACACGAAGGTTCAGATGAACCTTTTGAGTATCTTCTTAAATGTTTATTTATTTTTCACATATAGAATAACAATTGAATTTTCCAAAACTAACTTAAAATCTTATCCCGCGACAAAGCCGGCGATCAGAATATCTTTGCCGAAGTAGTTGAATCTGGTGGAGACTAAATTAATGTCCTTTCCGCCTAACGAGATCGGACAAACGTCGTTCGGACGAACGTAGAAGCACACGGTGTAAAGAGCCATCTCCAGTTCGGGCGAGAGACCCACGAGAAGAGTCGTAATTGAATGCTTCGTGTCAGGTATATTAAACGCCGAACGTATCTTGATAGCTTCGCCTTTCTGCAAAGCAAGAATATGAATCAATTAATGGACATAGATTATTAACAATCAAGTGTGTTGACAAACGTGTCCGCGTTATTGTCATACTTACATCACCAAGTTTTATGTCCTTGATGTATCCACGGTAATCAAGGTTCTTCTGCGCTTCCTGCTTGGCGTAGTATATCCAATTTTGCGGACCGATCATGAAGGAATCAAGTTTCTCCGCCACGAACACCGCCTCGTAGCCGGAACTGGACGGCTCTCCCTCGACTCGCTGGAACTGCGAGAACCACATGCGTTTCAGCATGTCCTTGAACTCGTACTCGTCGTTCGGAACATATCCCTTGTCGGCCAGGAACTTCATCGTCGCTTTGAACACGTCGGTTTCCATGAACTTGTCGAGCAGCTCGCCTTCCTCCTTGCGTTCCTCGGACGTGACGGTCTCCTTCGTCTTGACGTCCATCTCGTAATTGTCGTGCAGCGCCAGCATGCTCTTGATCGTTGGAATTTCGTACGCTTCGGGTTTGACATCCAGCAAACTAGAATTAAAAGAGGTGATAATTGATTGGTTAAAGACATAACAAACGAAATTTTGTATCAAATAATGAACAAATGTAACTCACGGCGAAGGAGCGTCGTCCGAAGTGCTGTCTTCCTTCGTCTCACCCTGCAGGTTCACGGTGATGTATTTGTACGCGTTGTTCTTGTCCACTTCGAAGAGGCTTTCGGCCAGCTTCTTCACCTCGTCGTTTGAAATTGGATAATTCGGCGGGCTCGGAGTCTGTTGCTGAGGATTGGCGTTGTCGGCATTGCTGGGTGGACTAGCCACAGCTTTCTTCTCTCCTTCGGCCGGCGGCGGTGCCGGAGCCGCCGGAGCTGCTGCTGCTGCTGCTGCAGGAGCAGCAGCAGCTGCTGCGCCAGGATTACTCGTAGCCGCGGGCGCAGCTTCTCCGTTAGGATTAGATTGATTGTAGTAGTAATTGTTGTACGTGATCTCAGTACGACTGCCGCCGCTGCCTTCACTGCCGCCATGACTCCTTGTACCGTAAATACCACCTGGCAATAATCTGTTCACGGCCGCGCTCACACCAGCGCTCACGCTAGAGTAAACCAACGCTTCCTTGGCCAGCTGACCGATACCGGGTCGGCTCGGTTGAAGCACAGTGAGCGCCGGTGCCTGAGCGATAGCCGGTTGAACATAGGAAGGTTGAGCGTAGGAAGGCTGAGAGTAGGCCGGTTGACCATAGGACGGCTGATGACCGCCGTAGGACGGGTGACCGAAACCGCCGCCGCCGCCGCCGTAAGGACTGTACGCCGGCGGCGCGTTATGGTGCATAGACGGGTTGTAGGCTTGACCGTATGGCGAGTGACCGCCATAGCCAGAGTTGGGAGACGGATATCCACCATTATAACCTGAACCGAGGGCGTAAGGATTCGCGGCGGGCTGCCGTGGGTATCCACCTGCGAGCGTACGTAAAGATTTTAAATTATTTTAACGTAGAGTTTTGTAAACTAATGTTTAATTCTGATGAGCTTGATCTGTTGCAGGTACCGGAAGAAAATTATCTCTTCCGTTGCGATTGCACAGACGTACGAACATATATGTCCAATGGAGATTTATAGAATGTTGTTTCGCGTGGATTTTGCATATCCGCCTTTCTCCTACGGTAGCACCGAGATCTTGCTCAACGATACCGGTTTTGAATGTTCTGTTTTATAATAGAATACGAAGGAAACTTATTAAATATATACCCGATGCCCCACTATACGACGGCTGGTTATTCGTTGGATTGTATCCCGATTGCACATTGGTCGCGCTCGTCTTGGAAGCGTGTTCCGACACCGGAGCCGACGGTTTAGCGTTATTGGTGCTGGTCGTTTTTGTGTTGGTGTTTGGCGGCACGTTCCATCCTATTTTACTCTGATTCGAGCCTGCGGATATAATGAGATTCGCGGTATTAGACTACAGACTAGTAAGTAAGCGAAATCCGGCGAAGAGCACGCGATGCGTGCGAAGCCGTAGAAGGCCACTATGTCTATATACGTACAGATAAGTGACTCATCGAATTCGCGAGAGAGATTTTACACATAGATACGTAAATATTTGTAATCCGCGGCGCAGTTCCTCTTGCATAATATTAATTGTGAAAACGAGATTATTTTGATCACACGTACTTGGCGTTGTTCGTTGCGGTGTTTTTGAACCTGTTCGGCGGGAAGTCCATCCTCCGCTGCCGCTTCGTCGTCCACTGCTGAGGCTCTTACGACCATCTGTGTCCGCTGTGTAAAAAAAATAGATATTACAATTCTTATATTAAAATTAATATTTGATGTTTTACATCGTCGAAAAGAGCTCTCGTGAAAAATATCGAGAAGAGACTCTCCTCGTGAGAGGATCTGCCTCTGGTGTCATAAAACACATTGATTGAGTGGCTATCAAGCCATCTAATCTGGGTGTCCTCTTTTATTTCTCGCGATTCGACACCGGTGCGAATTATCACCACATCTATTGTTCTTAGAACATATTATATAATCAGAACATATTGTATAAAGTGGCAATTGCCTATTGGCTTTAATATTATCACGCTGAATATATGGAGATCATGTCTCCACGTTACGACGTAGATGCCAATGTATTTATGGTCGCATTGAATTTCTGTCGTGCAAATTTTTGCAATCAAGGAAAAATAGAATAGCCACTCAATTCGATATTTTAATAGAATATTTGTAATTTTTTGGACAAGTTTGTGAGCCAAAGAATACAAGATAGAAAAACTTTGGTCACATTCCAAAAAGATACAAAATAATTATCTAAAAGTAGTTTAAAATAATTTGTGTGTCTGTGAGCAGTATCGCTTAATGCCATATCAAGTTTCTTTCAACGCAAGGCAAAACGATTATTGTGTGCAAAGCCATAATGAGGAAATTAGTTGCATTAATTTCTCGTGATGCGTTCAATGCTATCAATTATTCACCGTTGCGCGCGTGTAATTTCCGATTGCACATTTGTGTGTGGATCTCTCGCAACTTCGTATCGTTCGTAATAAAAATTGTCTCTCTTTCTCAAAATTACACGAGTAAATTACGGAACACAACGCGGATAATTGCGATAATACACATATGCGTGAGTTTGACGAAAAATCTTCCGTTCGCAGAGCGTTTATTACTTAGGCATCATAGGCGTTAGTAACAATTATAATAAATGTCGACAAGTGAATAATACACGAAGAGTATGGCGTACGTTGGCGGCGTGACGTCTCTGAGTAACATAGAAGAGCAATTTGCTCTGGTGATTTCACCGATTACGCACACACACGCACAATGTTTGTTGGTCGATTTTATCTGTCGTTGTGACATTCATATACGAGTTTTGTCAACTCATCCGAATTTTATGTTGCACAATAGCTTTTATTCTTGAACTCTAATTAAAAAAAAAAAAAAACTAATTGCACATTCTAAAGAAAATTGCGAAAGATCGCACACTCATCAATAAAATAAATAAAACACGTTCATTTTCCAATAACAGGTTTTGTGCGCGTGTTTTTCCCACATTCGCGCGCGTACGTAATAAAGTTTCTAATTAGTTTAGAGTTAATGATTTTTTTTTTGTTCAAGGAAACGTAGCGGTAATTCTCGGGTTATAAATTAGCGTAGCAGTAACTTGTAAAAGTGAATGGATTTCTGCGAACTAAACTTTCGTGCTGTGTTAAATATGTTTTTTAACACTAGTTTTTTTAACTCAATTTATATATACTCGAATAAAATAATTGTTTTAGATACGTGAAGGTAATTTACATTGAAACTGTGCAAAATAGACACTCGAGTGTCTATTAAAACGTTTCTCGCAAAACTTTTGCACTGCTCAGAAAATTAAAAACAAAATCTTGTGTAAAAATATATTTTCTATAGATTCCGATCATGCACTTGTTAACATTGTTTCGCTATAATTATTGTTTACAAACACGCAGTTACGTGCAAAAATATGCACTTACCGAAAATGAACAAGAACACAACCGCAGTGATCAGGAATGTCCTGATTCTCATATCTGATGTCGTTATTCTCTTTTTATTGTTGCCTATCTCTGTGTCTCTGTGACTCTCGAATTGCTATGTCGATCTCGCCTAAAAGAGACTCTCGAGGTATTGAACACGCACCGTTTGCTCACGCAGTCGACGTGCTACTGCAGCGGTCGACCTTATACTGGGACGGTCTAGACACAAGTTGACCATCGTCCGTAACATTGAGTGATTCATACGCTGAAGGCTTTCTCTTTCCGCCGATTCTCCGCGCTTGTATTCGTCGATCCATTCGATAGTCTGGACCAGTTTTTCGAATTCGGAATGACAATGTTAACAATCGTCGATTGTTTTTGAATCTGAGACACGTCCTTGATCCTTTGTAAATTACACGCAGCGTGTGTTACAATAAAATCTATCGGGAAATGCTAGGCTGAGTTCGTTCACAATTTCTCGCACTTTCTCTCTCGCGAATCTCGACGTAGAAATTCTTTGTTTTGTTCTCGAAACGAAAGGTCTAATAACAACATTTCTAGAATGTGGTGTTTAATACGTGAATATTTTACTGATAATGTGATGTCTTGTTCTGTTTCAGAAAAAATTGAACTTCGCGTCGCTAAGAGGAAATCACTGGAAATAAAAATGGTGATCATAATGAATTTACAAGTTATTTTTAATAAGATAAAATCATTGGTAAGTTTTTTATTTGATCAAAGATTGTCTGTGTACATACATCATTTCCGCTTACGTTAGGAAAAAAATACCACTGTGTGTATTACAAGATAAATTACACACAAATTGTGTTTTTTACTGTCGTAATTAATATTTGTCTATTAATTGTTAAAAATACATCATATATTACATTTATTTTCTATTAAAAAACACTTTTCATTGTATCACATGTAGTGCATCACACATATTTAGAAATTGATCTTATTGTGTGCGGAGCTAGCACTCATCAGAACATAGGAAGCGCGAGATCTATGAGATCTTTCCCGTAATATCTGAACGAATGTGTGAAAATATTGAACTTGGCCCCGCCGAGAGAAACGGGACACAGATCGTTCGGCCTTGCGTAAAAGCATATCGTGTACAGAGCCATTTCGAGCTCGGGGAGTGTACCCACGAATATCGTCGCGTTCGGTCTGATAATATCGTCCATTCTGAAGTTCAGCTTCAACAATGAGGCATTCTGCAAAGTGGAATCATATAATTAACGTCATATAATACACACCCATCTTTTTTTGATTGTTATCTTGATATTTTTACACGCAACTTACACCACCGAGCTTGAGAGTGTCCACGTATCCCATGTAATCGATACGGTTCCTCGACTCTTGATATTCGAAGTAAATCCAGTCTTGCACGCCCAGGAGATCGGCGCCGTATCTCTCGGACACGAACACCCGTTCGAATCCCGAAGTGGCCCCGTCGAATTGACTGAACCAGATATGCCGCAGAATGTCCTTCCGCTCGAAGTCGTCCGGATCGATGAAACCTCGTTCCGACAGCCATCTCATCGTTCTACTCATCACATTCGTGCTCAGGAATATGTCCAACAAAAGATCCTCTTCTCTCCTCTTTTCGGCGGTACGGTTCTCTTTCACAGTCGAGTTGTGCTCGTAATTGTCATAGAGTGCTCGAACGGCCAGAATTGTCGGGAGATAATACACCTTCTCTTCTGCGTGAATCAATCTAGAAACATCAAAAGTAGCGTCGCTAAATAGTGCAAACAAAATAATCGTATAAACTAATCCAAAAACTCACATTCCCTTAGCCGCGTCGGTTACATTCTCAGATTTATTCTGAAGATGTATCGTCAAGTATTGAGATACATTGTACTCCTGTTGCGCAAACAGCTCCTCAGTCAGCGTCCACAGTTCGTTGTCCGATATTTTATACAATGAAGAATAAATAGGTGTTCCTTGACTGGGTGTTCCTTGATTGTTCGCTGTATTGTCAGCAGGTAGCCCACTAGGAGGTACAATCGGAGGACTTCCCGCGGTGCTAGTCGTGCCCGCTGTGCCAGCGGGATACGTTACATTATTTCCGGCGATTGTAGGAATCGATACACCCGGAGTGATAGCCGGATTGTTCACTGAGCCTGGATAACTGGCAGGATATGTAGCAGGGATGTTTGGATTGGATTGAACGTTTTGCTGGGGTGCATTCGGCGAAGCCGGTACCGCGGGAGTGCCGCTTAGCGGAGCAGTGTTGAAATAATGATTGTTGTATGTTATGTGCGTTTCACTCGTGCCACTAGTGCCACTGCCACTCGTTGGCTGGGCGTAATGAGGATACGGATTAATCAGTCTGTTCACACCAGCGTTGATGGTGGAGAAAACCAGCGCTTCTTTCACCATCTGGCCGAAGCCTCTGCCGCTATCTTGCTGACCGGGAACCATAATAACCGTTTGTCCGGGTATGTACGGTTGCGCCGCCGGTTGCGACAGAACGTGTTGCTGAGGCTGATAGCTGTAACCACCTGGACCGTGCGTTCCGCCGACGGGATGTGTGGAGTAAGGATTTCCGAAGGAACCCGGTACAGGTGGCGGAATGTGCGACGGATAACTGGACGGGTGTCCGATTGTTGAATGGGGAAGGCCAGGATTGTACGTGGAATGAGGTTGGTTCGAGTGACTAAAAGGATGTATCGGATAAGAAGGAGAGTTGAAACCAGAAGTGGGATAAGGAGGACGAACCGGATAAGGAGGATTGGAACCGGACGTGGGATAAGACGTGGAGGGACGTAGATGCTCCTTGAATCCCACATTGGTAGAGGCCGGATTTGGCGGATAAGAATGGCTCGGATTGTAGTGAGGATTGCTCCACGGCGGATTGTGAGGTGCAGTTCCCTGTGTCGGATTGTACGGCGCACTTGGTTGACCGAAAGAAGGTGGAGCTGCAAACAAAAGTGTATGTCATACAGATCATTTTAATTTTATCAAGTTCAGGAGTGAGATAAATTTTCGGAAGAAGTGCAGAAAACATACAGTGATTTTGCAAAGGTACGTTGGATTTTGACAAATCGGTCGGCGACGCTGGACGATATGGAGCTGATGGGTTGTATGGCGCGGACGGATTATACGGTGCAGATGGATTGTACGGCGCGGACGGATTATACGGTGCAGAAGTTTGTTTATTATCCGTTGCTACACCCGGTTTTCCTGCTTGACTTCCATGAGAATTTGCTAGAAAAGAGCAAATTAAAAAAAAAAAAAAAAACAGGTATTACTTTACATATAAAAAAAGAATAAAAGATTAGATATAAAATTTTTAATATTTTATTTACGAGGTCGAAGAGCGCCTCCTCCTTCAGCTTGCAAGAAAGACGTAGACGAGTCTTTATTTTGCTGATTCGCGCTTTGACCTACAATTTTTAATGTCATGCGTATGATGTATAATCTTACGTCTTTAGTATACATGCTACAGGAAAACTTAAATAAACTTTTTCTGTAATCATCGCGTTGTGTACTTACTCGATGGAGTTCTAGGTGGATTTGATCCTGTCATGTGGCCGCCTGACGAAGTTCCGTATCCAGTCGGATGTGATCCCGTCGTGTGGCCGCCTGACGAAGTTCCGTATCCAGTCGGATGTGAT
>QVNV01019083.1:0-38696 GCA_014825455.1 Pseudomyrmex pallidus
TAATAACTTTGTTACAGCAGTATAAACTTACTCATGAAAGAGATATTTTTAGGTTGCGAACCACTGTAGTCGGAGAACGTCCTTAAGAGCGTTTTATTGTTTGTAACTTGTCATTGTTACTGGAAGACTTTGCAGCCATATCTCATACATAGCGGGACATAAACAATATTCCGGATCTAAGTCTGAGAGAAGAGAGAAGATCAAATATTTCGCGGACTGTTCGAAGATGAAAGAGCGCCTCTTTCTATTTTGGAAGAATCTTTGAAAACGCGTCGTGCCCTCGCGCAATTTATAAGTCGCTTAATAAATCCGGTCCGACAAATATCATAAATAATCATGGTTGCTCTAGCATTTCCTATAAACATCCGCTCATATTTCCCGAGGCAGGAAGCAATCAGACGCGACGTGGAAAAAAATATCTCTGGCAAAAGTCCCGTGTTTCTTCTTACGCAGGAAAAAGGAAATACGCGCGAGAAAGAGAGAGAAGGAATCCCGCGGCAATAAATATTACTTTTTCCTCGTGATCATTAACTTCGGGAGCGGATTTCGCGCGCGGCGTAAAATTAATTTACTAAAAGTATATCGGCACCTCTCCGAGTCCGACAGAAATCGCGACAAGAAAAAAACCTAATGGCAAAATAATGGGGATATTTTCAGAGAGCGCTGGATATCGGCCAGAGAAAACAGTCTTATATATGGTCTCTGGAATCATCCGGTAGGAGATGCTGTATTGACAAATCATTCAATCATTGTCGCAAAATGTGATTCAATGAAGATACACAGCGCCAAGATGTAGGTGTACGCGTACGCACGTTGTCTTTAAACTTTCTATCTGGTTCTTTCTATCTCGAGAGCGTAAATACTTCCGCACATAAAAAAAAAGTTTCACCAAAATAATTATCTTAAATACTTTAGATTATCTTAGATACATTTAATACTTTAAGTAGATTTTCAATGTCACGCGCAATATAGAAATAAATTTTCCGAGAATCGAAGGTTAACATAAAATCGCGCATATATTTGACGTAACGTATCCCCCATGTTATAAAGTAATCGACGAAGCTAGTTCAATACTTTCTCTTTTTTTTGCATCAACTCTCGCAATTAATTCACGAGAATTTGCCTTTACTTTCGTATTTCGTCTGAGTTTTCGAAGTGAAACTCGGCGAGGTTTTTTCTGGGAAATAAATACATCTAACTTTCCGGCTCTGCTGTAAGAACCTCCGGATAGATGTGTATGTATACGCGCGCCGTCACCCGGATTCTTGATTGCACGTAACAGACAAATGAAGCGAGGGGAGTGGCTGAAAACGAGATAAACTAGGGAAAAGAAGAGAAAGAGAGAGGAAGATACACTACGGGAAGAAGGTAGTAAGCAGCAATTCGACGCGTTCACGCCGCGGTCCCTCTCCAAAGCCGGGTTAATCCATTTGTGCGAGTAAATCGGTTAGGTGGAATTGGGTTATATTTCCTAATCGATACGATGGATTAAGTTACCGGTCGATGCGTCCAATATAGCGCGTCGGTCACGACACATGGCTCTTTCTTTGGTAATTAACAACGGAGAAAATAAAATATGAGGACGCTCGTTTTGTAATAACAAATAAAAATTAAAACATAAAACGAATATTGTCCGACGTTTTCTACGATATTATTGTGATCGTTTGTAAAATACTCTGTATAATTTAATGTGTTTTTTAAATATAAATATTATTAAAATTATTTTTTTTTTCGCAAAATTACCAGACTGTAAATTTTGAAGTGTTGATTTTAACGATCAGCGATTTTTCTCACTGCTCGGCTAAACTTGCTTGATTCAGAAATGCAAAGCTAAAGCGAAAAATTTGTTCACAGCTCGAGTTTTAGAAAAAAATTTCGAAATGTGTGCAGACATACACACACACACACATATACACGTACACACTCTCCTTTAATCAATAGAAAAGTGGGTCGAGAAACGCCGAAGTTTATTACCAGTGACTTCGGCGAATTGCGCAGTTTTCGTGGCGGCGGCGGCGCTGCAAAGTTAAGATATCCCTGATTTAAGTTCAGTCGTAGTTCAGTCACGAAACGACTGTCTCTTTAAGCAGGTAGCTTCTTCATCCAACGATGGTGATGGTGGTGGTAATGCAAGTAAGTGAATGCAAGTTGTACGAACGTGTACAAGACACCTCGACCGATTAAACCAATTGGATGGCTGTCTGATATATTGGCAGTTAAAGAGGTAATTGCGAGCGGCGTTGCTGCCACATATTGAGTTGAGTGTCGTCTGAGTGGAAGATTGGACTGTTTCAGCTGCGCGAGCTGAGGCTAGGATCGAGCGTGTGATCCAATTATGATGTAACGCATGTTCTATCACAGGAACGATTGGCAGCGATGAGTGCTGTGTATAGAATTTCTACGCCATTGTACTAACCCCGTGTCGCAAGTCCTTCGTATAAGAGTTTAAAGGGCGAAAGGCCCTCCTCGAGGGTCAAGTAGAGAACACGTGCATACCTACACACATGCACGCGCGCGTAAATACTATATTGGTTTTAACACTGGTTCAAAATTTCGTGAAATTTATAAATTTTCATAATAACAAACACAACAAAAGTATTTATACCGTGCTTGTATATTCGCGTTGTTATCAGATTGCAAAAAAAAAAAAAAAGGAACAACGTGTTTCATATGTGATTGTGTCACTTGGATAACTTTCTTCTGACAACAGATATGTTCGCCATAAGATCTTTAATGTCTCTTCGTGTTCTCTTTTTACGAGACTTCCTTTGTACGAGAAACTAAACTCTTGAAATTATCTAACATCTACTATACCTGTTCCGTAACTAACGTTACTCTCAAATAGTCCTCGATCTACTAGAAAACATAATAGGCTCTTTCGTAAAGGTTGGAGTCGTGAAAAATCTTGGGAGTCGCTTGGGATACTCGATCGTTTGTGACGAGCGGCGCTTATCCACGATCTTTTTTCAAGGGAAGATCGCGCTCGCAAAGGTGAACTTTTACTCGTCTCAAGACGCGACAATCGCGTCGCATCGAAGAAACGTAGCTCCGCAGGCGGTACGTGTAGAAAGAATCCTCATAAAAATTTGATACCCCCGGTCCGCGCACTGGTCGAATACATCTTCAAAGAAAAGATAAGATGACAGAGCAACGCAGGTAACACGACGCAGTGCAGTTGAAATTGAATCTCACTTCCGACGTGAAAAATTACAATCGTTGCTGACATGTCCAGCGGATAATAAAGTCTGCTCTCTCTCTCTCTTTCCTCTTTCTCATTGTTTCCGTACAAGAACATGTCAGCGCGTATCTGCGTATCTTCCGACAGCCTTTTCACCGTTAAAGCAACATTTCGAATTATTAATTTCGGCCTTTTAATATTAATTAGACTCGCACGGCGGAGCTAGATACATACTCTCTCTCTCTCTTATGATAATAGAACAACGTGATTACACTCAGATTATAATTTTAATCGCCCGATTACCGCGCCGAGAGAGAAAGCACCGTCTCGCGTTTGATGGTGGTGGTGCAGGTCTTGTGTACATTTCCCAACACACGTGATAATAAGTGTGATACCATCGAATATTCAGAAAGCCGCACGTCTACGCTGCGAAGATTTCGCGATGTTGCAATTTTAAGACCGCGAAGCGTCTCGTAAACTATACACGTTTCACGCGCAACTTTATCTGCCCATAGTGTGGTCATTATCTTTAGCTAAACTTCTCGTTTGCGTTCGCGCACCGCCTATCCAGATATCAATTTTACATTGTGAGGAATGAAACGTTTCACACAAATGACGCACAAGTTATTTTCTTATATAAACTCGCGTATATGTCGCAAAGGAAATTGTGAATATTTATTGTACGTGTACCTTACTTCTGACAACGAGTTGTAAAAAATTATATGCGAAGAAACGGATAAATACGTCGGTAATATAAATAGAAAATGTATCAAACTTAAGTGCAAAAGTTGTACTTTCCATAAGTTGCATTTTTTTTTAATCTTCCGACAAAATATAGAGTTCCCGTGTATATTTTTCTACATCATGTACACACGCAACTAGTCCACACCTCACCAAGTAATGCTTCTGCGAGAAGTTATCAGATTACTCCGAGTAAAATTTATGTCGCAATATCAGTTTTGAGGATTTTCTCATATTTTGCATAGAGCTACCGTAAGCCTGAGTAATATCGTGAAATGAAATCTCCGTGAATGTTTCCCGTGCGCGGTGAAACTGATATGGTTGTACGTCTCTATACGTTCGTTCGCGTATGTGCGTATATATATATATATATGTATATATATATATAATATATATACACGTATATAATATTATTATATTAAAGTGAGACTGTACGTAATCGTGAAAATATCATGTGTTCTCTCTCGCGATAAAAACAGCGACAATAACAATGTTAGAAGAGAGAAAAAAAATTCTTTCCTTGCAAATCTCTCGCAGTTCTTAATTTAAACAAGTTGCGATTCAAATCACGCGTTACAAATAAAAACTAATTTCTATTATCGGGTGATAACGATCGTCAATTTTCTAAAGCTAAACAAACAATTGATGAGAGTAACACCGCTTGTGGTTTTAACACGGATACGTCATTGTGGTCACATGTGAGAGCGTGGCTTTGAGAGCTGCAACGTAAAGAATATACACGGGAGCTAATGTCATTCGTAACATTATAAAACGCGACACCGGGCAGCTGAGGGGGAGGAGGGTTGCACATACCGCTCAGTAATACAATCCCGCGTAAATCCCGTGTGTCTCTTCTTCTCACCGGTCGTATACCGACCAGTTTCGTGGTTTATTGCCATCCGGCATCGTGTTAAAAGGACACCAGCTGCGCGCGCGCGTACACGCGCGAGGGAGAAGAATGGCGCGCGTTTGTTCCGCGCCACGCAGAAATTGGAGTCGTGGCGATATCTCGATAAGAAGAGAGGTCCGATAACGCGCTTCGCTTTTTCTCTTCTCGTCGGATCGTTTTGTCGCCGACAAAAATCCAAATTACTAGATATCTATTCCGCTCGCTGGTAAAATTCCCTCGATGGGCAAAAAATTTCAATTCTTTGTAGAACCGCGAAAGACACTTCGACACGACTTCCTCACTCACAGAAACCTGAGCCGAGACGTTCCGGCGAAGTGAAAAGAGTACGAAAACGAAACACTAAGTACTATTTTATAGCGTTTCCTCGTCGTTCCGTGACTCATGTACTTTTCTTCTGTAGTTGAGACCGCGCCGTCGACTTCCCCGCTTCTCCGCGGGCAGTGGACAGTTCCCTCGTAACGCGTACATATGTACAACCTATTTTATCGCAGACGTCCGATTCATCGTGCGCTGTGCGGCATAATTTCGCAATAAAAATTCCCCGGTGCTGTTCATCGTCGCGCGAATATTGTCGACGGCACGCCGAATTGTTCGAGGGAGGAAACAGTCCATGTTTTTCTAGCGTTATCTCTGTATGGTGATGCATTAGCCTCGAAATCACTTCCCGAGCGACTTTTACCCGGAACTGCGACCGAGACAGCGAACCCGAGCATCACTCTCTTGCGCTTCGGCGAGATAAAATCGCGCGAAACGTGAGAAGAATCTCTCTCGCCCTCTCGCAACGCGACGTTTTCGAAGCGAAAATCCAATCTTTCTCGAGCTATTTCGGGGTCCATGCTCCGATAAGAAATGTCAGCTCTTGTTTCGCTTTCGCCGTTTTTTCCCCGAAATCAAACTTCCCTCTTTATCTCCGAATTTCTCAGTATCGATAGTTCGCAAATTTCTTCGGAAATCTCTCTCTCTCTGCATCGGGTATTTCAAACGTCTTTTCAATAAGAATTGCGAGACATTTTTTTTTCAATCCATATAACTGTGTAAAATTAATTGCTTTGAGCAAAAGCGTCATAGAAAAATCTCTAAATATCGTGTTTACGATGCGTTTTCTGTTCTTCGGCACTAAAAGAAGAGCAGCGAGATCCTGTCTCTTATAGTACAAAGGGCGAGTTTTACATTTCTTAACGAGTTTGTCGCAATCAAGTTTAATTTCGCTAGCTTCTTCTCGAGTGTAACTTGATCGGTGTGCAATCTTCACTTGATGCAATTACCTCTTCGCGCGCAAATCGCGCAAAGATAAATTGAAATAAAGATGGAAAATAGAACAAATAGAAACGTATATGGTTTTAAGAAATTACAGTTGACACTGTTTTATTCAAGTAAATTGCGAGAAGTAATAACCAGATATTTTTATTATTATTATTATTATTAAGATTAAAATTCAACGCGAGTTATCGATTCTAACTCCCATCGTATGTAGATGTACGCGTTACATTCGAGAGAAATCTTCATAGCTGTACTCGCGCGCGCGGTTATGTCGCCACCAACACGCACGCATCGATATACTGCAGCCACGTAAAAAAGTTCTCGGTGAGAAAAATATTGTACGTGTCTGACGCTATCCGTGTGCCTGCGTGCTGAAGCGATTGTGCGTCCCTTATTCCACTTCTTTATTGCGAGCGATCAGAATTGAATAATGCAGTGGACGCGAGCCGGCGGAAACGCTTCTGCATCGAGAAGCAAAAGCTCTGAACACCATCTTTCTGTATATACGGTAGAGAAGATATATATATATATTATATACACATGTATATACGAATATATCCATATGCACATATATATATATCTATGTAGCCGCCAGAACGTATGTATATAAAGACTAGAGACTTCAGATATAAAAGGCGATACCAAAGGCGGAGATTTGTTCTCGGATGTAAAGATATGTGAAAGATGCATATTCTTCTCTTGCGAAACTTAATATAAGAAGTTGGGTTTTATACACAAATTAATAAATTATAATATACATTAAAATATACGGTTGTTAGAATAATAAATACGCAACGTAATTTTTATCGATGCAAAATTTGTTCGACATTTTTTCAGCAGAGAAATTTATAAAGCGATTAAAAAACAAGTAATCCGATGGAGTATATATTACTGTCTGACGCGCGCGCGCGCGTGTATGTGTGAGCGCATATACGTGATTTTCTTACGCGAAACGAGCTTTCTCGAATACTTGCTCGCTGCGATGGTTATCGCGTAAGAGGTGCGATATACAGTATGCGTATTAGCGGTATATCCTTTAAAAATGGTTCTCGGCCTTTATGGATCCCATCAGATAGTAACGACCGTTCCAAGCTTTCAAGTCGAGGCACGTTCCACGACTGTCGCTTGCGACACACGGGCGGCGATTCGGTAGTACGGCGCGAGAAATGATCGGTCGGATCGAGGAGGAAGAAGACGAAGCCTAGAAGAGATCCCTTTGTGTGTGGGTGTATGCGCGCGCACAGAGGCATTATTGCGAGACACGGATGGACGATATCCGTCTGGCGGCACAAGCAATGTGAAGCACGTGGAAAGAAGAAGAGAAGCACGACGACGACGACGACGACGATGACAACGACGACGATGCCAGCTGCGCGATTACGCAGCTTCCGACCTTCGCCGCGGGAACTTCTCGCACGCGAGCGAAACTTGTACGGGCGAGGAATTGAAAGGATGCGGTATCAAAGTAGAGTGAGAATGGATGTATCATCCTCATGACTTTTCGCGAACTTCGGCAACATTCGATCATCTTTGCTCTGCCCCCGTTTCCTTCGCACCTTCTCTCCTTGCCTTTTTCCTTTCTCGCTACCCCTGTCGGTGGCGATGAACCGTCTGTCGCATCCCTAACAGTGTGAGACGACGTGAAATCGCGCTGGGGTCGAAGAAGAAAGCCGCGAACCGACGCGAAGATGAGGGGAAGAATATTACACCACGTGTGCCGGTAATAAGACCTCGCGCACGTGACGATAATGCAAAAATGTCCTCTCTCAGCTTTACCGTTCCTCTACCTTCTCCGCCTTCGTTTCTCTTCTCTTTTTTATCTTGTTTTCTCTTGTTGTCTCTCTGTTCTTCGCACGGTTTCTAGTAGTCCAGATCGCTGAAGTTTTCTACGCTCAGGCGATAAACTTTCGTACATCTTTTGTAACGTTTCATTAAAGTGGAGGATTGTCTTTTCGGTTTTATTCGTCTGTTGTGGATTCGAACGAAAACGAGAGAAGATAGAATCGAAAGTCTTACAGTGAATGTTTATCGAAATTATGTGTTGTCAAAATTATATGTATAAAGTGAGCTAAAAGCACGTGGTAAAAAAAAAAAAAAAAAAATTTTGAAGACTTGGATAAATCCAAAAAGTTACGGAATAATTTATTAAATTATTCATACTGTTCGCATGAATAGGATGATCAATTCCTGTAACAAAATATATCATCATTTAATCCTCTAGGTTAATTTTCTATGCAGAAATTATATAATTATCCCGCGGAATATTCGATCGCGTACCTCTCGCGTAATTTGGTTGTATAAATACGGACGATAGATTAAACGGTACACAATTTAATTTCAGATAATCAGATATACATGTAAGCTCCTATTCTGCGCGCGTACTCTCTCTCGCAGTTATTCTTTTTCAAATATTATATATATTACAATTTGTGATTATTCCGTTTATTTTTAAAGACGGAAAAAACATCTGACGAATACAATTCATGCAACAGTTTCCCGATAATTCTCCATTTAGCTGAATGTTTTTGCAAATATATATATGTGATTTTCTAATAAAACGACTGTTAATATATGTACGCGTATCTACTTTTTTTTTATAATGTAAAACCGTACGCGAGCATGCATTTTAATCATTTTTTGTTATTTCTAAAATTTTAAGCACGTGAATTTGGAAAAACAATATATATTTTGTATAATTTAACAAAATAGTTCTTTAAATCAAATTTTCTTGGGTAAAAATTCTGAGACGCGGAGACATGTATGTAGCTTGCAAATGCTTTCAAATTCAGCACTGCGAGAAAAATGCCTGTAAACATCTCTTCCGCTAGAACACAATCACCCACGTTGACAAAATCGGCAACGTTGTCAGTCAAGCGTTACCCTCGGCGAGCAAGGACGAAGAAAAGTGGAAAATAAAGCGTACCATTTGATATTTTTAGCCGACCCACAACTGCGACGTCGTCTGCCCGTCGTTTCGTTCTCATTCACCCCAACACACCCTCTCTCCGACTTTTTGTCCTCGTGCCGTGTCTTTTCGCTCCACAGAGGCGGGACTCAATTTCATCTTAGCTGAGGGAAAGAGTAAAGGAAAAAGAGTAAGAGAAAGAGAGCGCGCGCGCTAGGTCGCACGGCGTAATGAAGAAAAATCTTAGAAGGATATTGCAGATAGCGGCGGGGGTTGAAACATTTCCACATACGTAGACGTAACGACTTTCGGGTTGGATGGACGACTGGGGAAAGGGTCGAAGGGCAGCGAGCCGTGTCTCGCTGTGGCGCGTCATTATTTTGAGTGCGACACGCCTGTAGAAATGAGACGCGCGGCGCCGAGACAACGATCCGAAAGAGAAAGAAATGGAAAAGACGTTCCGAAGGCTGCGGTCCATTCTCTCATGATGATGATAACGTCGCGTTAAAGCGCCAATGGCGCAGTCGCAAATTCGATGAGGTGGTTTGTTCCCGCCATTTGCGAACCGTGACAAACACCGTGGATCATTACCCCACCGCGTAACATTGATGCGGAATGATTTTTCATCGACTGCGTTCGATGATGTAAGAAAGATAGCGAGGAAAGGAACACGAGCAAATGGAGCGCAATTTGAATTTACCCTCCGCTGTACAGTTGAAAATAAATGTGTCGGAAAAATATTATCTTCAGACTGATCAATACGTTCGGTGCGTCGATCGTTAGGTCTCGAGATAAACGCAAAAGTGTTGTTCACGTACAAGTAAATGCAACAAAATAAAAGTATCAGGCTGTGTAACAGCCTAATAAACTTAATAGAAATAACAGTAGAAATTCTCAAATCGAGTAATATTTGAAAATTAATTAACTCAAAAGTTAATTAATTTTCTATCTTATAATTAAATAAGTTATAATTGTTTTTTTTAATACAAACTACACATGTTCTTTAAAACTTTAAACAACAGATTTAATTTTGAAAAATTCCTATACAAATGATTATTATATCAACGGTTATCTAATCAAAAAGACATCGTTATCGCCTGTTTATGGAATAGAGGTTGTGTGCGCATATCTATCATGTTTCAACTAAACACATGCCTTTTCCTTCCCGACTATATCTCGCCGAGAGTAAGATTTATGGCGCCCGCGAACTCCGTTCGATTTGTTGCAGATCTATTCGCGGATGAGACTTTATACACGAGAACGTGTACTTTACGGCTTCTCTGAAACTTATCCCGGATGGCGCGATATAAGCTTCTTCTATCCGGGTGCGGAATTTCGCGAGAGATCGGGGAGAGAAAATAATGAACGACGTTTCGCAGTCGGGTGGGATTCGCAGCTAAAATATTTTCAGGGAAGAGAGGGCGAGAGAGAGAGAGAGAGAGAGAGACAAGGAGAAAGGCGCGCGCGCGTGTTGCGTCGTTCCGACTCCACTCGAGTTATTAATGCCGTTATGAATGTTGAATAGCGTCGTGAAACGTTAAGTATATACACAATTCCGACGTGAGCGAATTGTCTTAGAGCGTTATCCGTGAAAAGGACGGCGAAATTAGATTTTAATAATAAGTGAAGCGAATAACAATATCCCCGGCTGATATATTTCGTCGAATAACGCAGAGAAAACGGTTGTTCATTTATAGAGCATAATAATCGGTATTTTTTATTTTACTTTTAACCTGCGCTACTCTGTTTTCTTTTCCGTTTTTAATCGGCGCGTTTTCGATTATCGATTATGTATTCAATTTCTAAACTTAATTTGATCATTCCAATTATTAAATTATATAATTGCACACATATGTAGATAAATATTAGATAAAGCTCTGAACAAAATACGATTACTAAACTTTGTTACGGATTCTGAAAAAGAAATAAGCGATTTCGAGATACCGTTCGACGCAATTTGCTCACGCACTCAGTTCAAAGTAATATGAGGTGCACGGCTGGTGGATGTGCGAGAGAAACCTCCGGGCGAGGGCATTGGCGCTTCTCCTGAGCGGAAGCACTATTTCAACGTAATTGTCGTTTCATCGTTCCCTCTCGTCCGTGCAGTATCGTATCTAAGCCGCGGACGTGCTGGAGATTCCGCCTTCGCGTGTACATACACAAGCGCGCGATATTAATGCCTAGTTATGTCTGCCGTGCCGGTTAGACACACCTAACCAGTGGTCAAATTAACTCTAAGCTCGGAACTGCTACGCGGTTCGTCAATTTCGTCGGAAAATGATCGAGCGGTATCTCTCTTTTTTTCTCTTCACCCTTTATTTTCTCTCTCTCTCTTTCTCCGCGCAATACATCCATCTACATCCGGCGTGTGTCACTTCCCCCCCTTAATAAGTCAGACCTAATTCCTGACGGGTTACACTTCCGTGTTCTATATGAACTTGGGTACTCCTTCATTCACGTTTTATCGACGATTTGTATAACGATTATTACGCATGCGAATAAAAGTCTGTTTCACATACTTCCATATAAATGAAAATCAAATTAAAACAAAAACAGTGTTTTCGTAATATCATCGGGATAATATATATATATATATATATATATATTTAAAATCAATGGAAACAATGTAATATTCGACTGTGTATTGATAATAATAATTGTCAGAAAAGTAAATGTATGACATTTACAATACAAATATTACGGCAATGCCAAGCTGTCACATTCGTTAACAAATAAACTGCATAAAATTCATATCCGATATCATCAGCAATCTTCTGACATCTCGTTTTTTCGAATTGCCCCGTGAAAATTATTCGGACGGAATTTTCTTCCGGTGCGCGCAACGCGAATAACCACCTTAATCGATTCAAAAGCGGGACGGGGGCGGCACATCGCACTGCCGCTCCTAAAAGATATTCCGCAGGGCAGGTCGGCCGGACACGGCGATACAAATCGATCGCCACCGTGGCGTACAAACGACAACGACGGCGATATCGACAAATTGGTGGGCCGGGCGTGGATATATTCCGTGGAGTTTGTTAGTCCCTCGCGCCCAATCTGTCACGCATCGCCGAGAACGTTTCTCTGTGCGTGTGCGTGTGTGTGTGTGTGTGTGTTGGAATAGAGTATCCAACTCTTCAAGGTTTTACGTATGTATGTATTCTCATCTTCTTCTCACTTCGCCCCGTATGTACCCTTTTCTGTTACTTCTATCTACACAATACCCACTTATTCTATCCTCGACCCTTTCTTCTTCCTCGGTATCTTCCGTATAGACTGGATGTCGTGTTTATTTCGAGTTAAGTTCGAAGAACATAACACTGAGAAGAAGGACAACGAGGAGAGAAGCACAGGAAGTTCGGATGGAAAAACAAGGAAAAATGAAGGGCTTTCTTCCTCCCACTGAATAAGGAAGTTCCGCTTCTCTCCCTTGGCGCGTGAAGAGGGTAAGGATGTATAAGATGGGAACCATCGACGTAGGCGTAGGCGCTAAATCGAAAAGGGAGAATCCGAAAACACGCGGAAGGAAGGAAAAGTATCCAATAGTAAGCGGGGATAAACGGACTTTGTGTCTTGTATCTTGGTGCTCCCTTTAATTAAACCGAGCCAACTTCCTGAATTGTCACTTGCAAAGAATAGTGTCTAGCAAAAGTTAATTGGAGCTAATCCGATTGTGCGTCGGTAATTGATTTATTACGAACGTTTGTTGGAATATTAAGAACATTAGACCGTCCTCTCTTTGTCCTTACGAGTTTCAATCCCGGGACTGTTTTTTGTATTGTTATTTGTCTTTGCACGAGGGTGCGACCTATCCATTTCTTAGATTTAACTTCTACAAATTATTTTATTTTGTTGTTCCAAGCAGATCTTCTGTAGTTTATTATAGTATATTTGTTTGCATAATTCTTTCGAGATACTAGTTTCCGATTGCAGTTTATTTTCATATTTTCGCATTACACATAAAAATTTACAAAAGCAAGATAAGGACCTTGAAGCCTGTAGTCTACTGGTGGTGGTGTGTGGTGTGGTGTGTGGTGTGGTGGTGGTGGGTTAAAAGTAATTTGATAATTCAAATTAAAGTTTGGAACGTTTTGATCGTATTTCTATTGTGCGTTTGCAGTTCTGAGATGAGTGGTCACTACTTTCATCTTTGTGGCAACATAATAACACAAACATTTGTTTGCCTGTAACAACTTGCTCATTCTCGACATGACTGTTTGCACATAGTCACCTTTTTGAATTTGTACGCTTTGGCTGATGATGATCGCAATAAAAATACGATCGAAACGTTCCAAACTTTAATTTGAATTATCAAATTACTTTTAACCCACCACCAGCACACACACACACACACACTAGTGGACTACAGGCTTCAAGGTTTTTATCTTGCTTTTGGATTATCTTCAAGCCGTTTTTAAATACTTAATTATCAAAATTTACGTTAAAATAGAGCTTCAAAGACTTAAGTACACATAAAAGAAAAAAAACGCGCACGATTTACGGCCGGAGATTGGATAATGATCTCAATTTGCGCTGCACAACGATGCACGGTAGATTAGCCAAGTGTGTGTCTAATTACAATCCCGATGAAGATCTTTTCTTGCGATAGAAGCCGACGTACAGTAGTACCGTCCGTCGCGCCGTCAATTTTCATAGGACGAGAGACTGAGAGAGAAAGAGAGCACGAAGAGAGCAAGACGAGACGATTGTGAACGGATAGCGAAAAAGTCCGGGTGGCGCGCGAGAAGGCTCCCTAATTAAGTCTGAGAGATGTCTCGGTGAGATCTCACTGATGAAGACGTTTGTCCGACGCGTTTCGGGCGGCGAAACTTTCAGCTGATTTCACGAAAAAGAAAACGAACGAACGACCCGGTGACGAACAAGCGCGTCATCGCACACGCCATTTACGTTTTCGTTTTTCCGTCTACACGACAATTTTCCCACCGTATTTGCGAATATTCTTATACGGAAAGACGAGAGGGAAAACCAAGGGACGGAGACGAGAAGGGAAGGGGAAGAGAGAAAGAGTTCGAAATTTATCTCGCTTTATGTCGCGAAAGTTTACGCATCGAAACATGATGAAAATATATCAAAGATTGCTCGAAAAACTAAAATGTTTTGTCCGTGATCATACTTTACCGTTGTATTCTACATGTACGCTACAACTGCACTATATATTTGAATACGTCACAACTAAATCATTGAGTCTGACGATAAAAAAAAAAAAAAAAAAACAAAACTGGTGAAAAAGTAGAGAATCCGAATATATATTACTATAAAAGAGACGAAAAAAGCCGGTGTAGATTCGCGAAAACATGCCATTAATCGTCCATTAAATCAATAAATGTCAGAGAGTCATTTATGTATCGAGACGATCAATTTTAATTGTATAAAATCGCTCTCTTTGTTACTCGTGCATGTATAAATAAATCTCGAGGACTGTGAAAATATCCGCATTCGGAACAAGAAAACGTACGCATCTCGAGTTGTAACGAGTGACGCGGCAAAGGAACGGTTCGCCGTATAGAAAGACAAGTCGACTGCTGCACCTCGGTAGATAACAAGAAGACACGCCGATCATTCGTAAAGCTGTCAGTCGGGCGATATATCAGTATTCTTTTTACTCGTTACTGTGACGCACCCTCCTTTAGCCACTCGAGCACCCGACGACAACGACTGCGCTAGGGCGAGGAGAAAGCTCGGTGACATTCCCTAGTGCAAGTATACATACAAATACACACACACACACATAGAGAGAGAGAGCAAGAGAGAGAGAGAGAGAGAGTGTTCAGTAATTGATGATACAAAAAATATTGACTTGTCCCAGACTGTATCTATTTGTAAGAATATAGTCCTTTTCCCGAGAAAAGATTTATCAATTGTCACTTGTGTTTAGGATTTTATCGGTTTTACAATAATTCTCCGGAGAAACTGCAACAACAATTGTGTTTCATACATGTATGTATAATCCGATCTTTATTTAAATTGATGGCGAGTAAAAAAAACAAATATGTAAAAAAAAAACGACGCAGTTTACTGAAAAAACAGTTACTGTCCTTGCAAATGAACCTACGACGCAGCGTTACTCGTTTTTTCGGCTGTCCCGTCGATCATCGGAGTGTATGCTCAGGTGACATATAAGGTGGGCGCTACGATGGGTTTCTGTACGGTCGTTAGGTAGCGAACATTCATCATCGTATTGTTATCGTTAGCCATGGCCTTCGCAGTTATTCGAGCCGCACGCCCTTCGGAGATCATAATGCGGCGACCAGATGCAGCGACGTGGCGTGCGACAGACGTGCTTCGTTAAGTTCCCTTTTTTTTTTGTGCACAAGCCGATACACAAGCTGACAGTATCTCTCCCCTTTCCCTCCGTTCTTTTTTCTCGCGTCGCTCTGCCCCACAATTGTCTGCGGGCTAAAAGGAATATCCCCGCGAAAAAACGTTTGCGTTTGTGACGGCAACGAGTAGCAGCGCGAACCAAGCCTACCCTATATAGGGTCATCGACCAACGTGTCACGATCGACCCTTCGATCGAAGGGTCTTCTTCCCGGTTTCGAAAAGACGAGGTATAGAGATTTGACGAAAAATAGGACGCTGACGTTAATTCTTCAAGGCACTGAACTGAATGCACGCAATGACCCTTAAAAATAGCGCTCGGATAAATATAATAAATCCGGCTCGCCGTATTTTTTGCGCTCTCTCTCTCTCTCCCTCTCATCGTTCTATTTGCACACTTGAGGCATATGGTTGGCACGTAAAGAGCGGCTTTGATGATGGTAAGAGGCTTTGAAGACCTTAATGCTGCACTCAATGGCGCTCAGCAAAACGCTACGTCGTGCACACGAAATTTGTGAATAACATTTGCAGGTGGTTGTGTATCGTGTCTTCTCTTCGCCTCTATGACTCCTCAATAATTCACTCGTCTGGACTTCTCCCTTCACAAGGATCTCAAGCCGTACAAGAATCCTGTTGCCGCCGACAAACTTGAGCCCATTACGCCCTGTTACGTATGCAACCTGTTCGGGACTAATTAAACTTGTCGGAAGAGTTATGTGGAAGCTTCTTTTCCGAAGAGGATACGATAGAAAAACGCGGAAAAGAAAGGCGACGCATAGCGATGACACAGCGCGTTGAGGGAAAAGCGTCGTGCTTCGTTGCGACGACGAGGCGAGAAAGGGAATGAAGGAGAGATCGCTGGGTTTCTCGAAAGGTTCAAAAGAAACTTTCTTACTTCCAGAGAAAATAAATATTTGACCTGCAGGAGAGAGCGCAGAATATAGATATATATATACACGACGCACAGGTAGTGCCGACGCGAAGACCTTTGTTGAATAGTTCCTTCCATTCTTAACGAGCACACGACCGACCACATATACCGCGTTTGCGCTTTGGGATACACCGGTGTCGTTATAACGTGGTCCCGGCAATTAATTCGACTCCCGCGACACACACACACACATACACGTACACACACATTAGGTTTAACCTTTCGGAAAAAGAACTCGCGTAGCGCGCGAACGTAATGCCGTGGATTTTCTGCAATCTCCAGTCACCGCGAGTCCCCGTGGAAATAGAAGCTCGGGTAGCTCGGGCAGCTTGTATATATACACATCGGGTACTATACGGTGTAGAGACGGCAAAATAAGGACAAATATAAACAGGAGGGTGCGTGGAAACAGATTCCGCTGAGAATGCGGAACGAATTTTGCGGAGATTGGAAGTATGTATCTCGTTTGTGCGGTGTATAAGAACGTCCCCTATTTCTAAATAAAAATATATATATGTGTATGTATTTTTATATACGTACGTATCGTTTTTTTTGGCGACGATTGCGAGGTTCTGTCCGTTCAAGATTATTTGATCAAAAACTTAAAAACGTTAATTTTAAAAAAATCTCACGCGAACTGATTGATGACGATTATCTTAGCGATGCACGGTATTTTTAATTGTTGTTAAAATTTAATACTAAATATTGATAAATTTCGATTTTATATACTTCTTTGTTAGAAAAAAGGAATTCTAAAATATTTATCCGTTAAGAATAACTCTTTTAACAAAACTTTTTTCTCTCTTTTACGGTAGAAAATTGTTGGATGTTTCAAAATGTTTGTCAGTTTTTTCAAAAATTAGTTATTAGTTAAGAAACTCACTACATATATTTTTAAGAATGTATTACGAGATTATGTATTTCGTGAAAATATTTAGATGCGTTCTCGATCTTCTCGTCGCAACTTCGTCGATGTTTTTCGTTTCGATGTATACCGATTTCCCAACTGGGCTTTAAGTATGTCGACCAACGCGGGGTTTCCTAAGTCCTGGGACTGATCGACCTAGTTCGAAAAGTAATATTTGCAAGTAGCACTACACTCTCTTATCTGTATAACGATATTTTCTCAACAAACAAAAAAAAATCCAATTTCCTCTTATTCAATGTTATAATCAGTAGGGAACACAAATCTCTCTATTTATCGGTCGTTACTGATATAAATTACGATGTAATTTCTGCTGTTTTCAAACTCGAGTAGTATCGGGTTCTCAGCACCTTTGTAGTAGCTCTCGCTAAAATTCTGAACTTGATAAACTTTCGCGTTAATATATATATGACTATATTAGTTTTTCATTAAGGTTGTTTCACGAAGCGCGAAACACGAAATTCAACACACTCTTCTCTCTCTCCCCCCTCTCTTTTGCAACTAATTTTCATTAGGAAAATATATTTCTGAAGTATTCAATTACGAGCGCGTTGCCGCGCTCTACATAATTATGAAATGTTATCCCATCTCGAAACTGGTTCGCATTTAGCGTTGAATTTTGCGTCATTGCGATTACAACGATGGAGTCGAGCGAAGGTGCGCTGCACCAAGCGAAGATATTATCACGCATACGTCATCATCTTTCTCCAGGCACGCGATGGTGCGCACGTACGTCCTAGAAGCATTTGCGCTCGTATCTATGAAAAGCAAAGTGTACTGACCTCAATGCTTTGCACATGTGCATTGTGCCGCATGTGCACATATTCCGTTATGTTTCATTGGACAAAAGTACCTATTTCTCTCTCCTTTTCTCTCTCTCTCACGTAGACGATTTCTCGTTTATATTACAGATTTTCTTTTACGATTTCGACGATTGTGATTCACCCTCAAATTCGAGAAACGAAAAGCAATTCACAGGTAGCATCTGAGATTTTCCTGATTTGTGTATCGAATGTTTGAAAGAAGCGAAAATTGATGATCTTTCGATTATTTTTATTATCTCACGTGTAAATATTATTTTTTTGTTTTAAAACGTCGCGTGTCAACATTTGTCTTATATATGTGTATGTGTCATACTTGATTTTTATTCCATACGTTATCGCGTTCACAAAAAATGTCTAATTTCAATTGTTCATTCGATAAGTAATACGACTGTTGACTAGCTCCAAGTTTCTTCATTTCGAAATCACACATCAATTCTCACAGACTGTGTTCGTGATAACGCTGTACGCAGGATCTTCTCGGCGGGAGTTTCCGCCGAACTCTCGAGAATCGAATGGAACGGTCGCTGTCAATCTTGGGTGGATTTTGGCGTCTGGTTGTCGTCAATACCCCACGGGCGATCGTGTGCGTGCAAGAGCGGCGCCACATCGATGTACACAACGGCGCGGCAGTTTCTATGGGATCTAATCGACGAAGTTGTAATTACTTCGTCGAGAAGCAAGCAAGGAGAAAAGAGAGAAAGAGAGAGAGAGAGAGAGAGAGAGCGAGACACAAGGACTCGATCGAGTTTTATTTTATCGGGGAGTGATGGAGATATCGACAGATGTAATACCACCCTCTCAGACTGTCTCACCATCGCTCGCTTTTCTCCGGTTCTCTCTTTCGCGGTCTCTTCGTCTTCTCCACCTCAGCCGAACCACCCGGCAAACGATCTCTACGAGCGTGATTACCGAACACCTTGGAAATCCATTACTTTATATAAGTTTTTCCTTAAAGGGTTCGCCACCGTTGCCGATTCCTTAGAAACTTCTCTCTAGCGGGAATCCTTCTCTCGAGACGGTCGAGCTTTTATTTGTGCGTCCTCGAGGGTGTTATCTGCTCGAATACCTCTCTATGCTTTAGTTCTCTCGATCTTTGCGAGGGCAAGGACATCGTTCTGCGCCGTCGCCGTTATTCGGCCCTTTGCAACGTGATGAGCTTTTCCTCGCGTAAATAGTTTGCAAGTTTGTCGATCATTGATAGATTACGTCTAATTCTTCGCGTTAAATGGTTTGTATGTGTTTTGTTGATGTAAACTTGTCACAGCGTCAATAACGAAATATTATCAGTGCAAAATCAGTTTATTATATCGTGACCGCGATATTCAAAGCGGAGAAAAAGTATAGCCGGGAACAGAGAACAGAATAAAGAAGAAAAATGGAGCAACAGGCTTATGTGAGACCAATTAATTATCGAGCAACTCCCTTCGTTTCTTCCTGCTGCCGAAATTCTCTTCTATTCAGCACCTTTGGGGTGTTCCCTTTCTCTCTCTCTCTCTCTCTCTCTCTCTCTCTCTCTCTCTCTTTCTGTCCCGCTTTTCTTCCCTCGACATATGATATGTACGGCCTCGAAGTAAAATCGATATTTAAGTAAGGGGATTTTCCGCCTTTCTCGGATCTTATTTACGAGCGATGCCCCAGTCGTAGTGCCCGCACGAAATTTTGTACAGAAGACGCCTTCTAATGATCGTATTATGCTCGTTCCACGAGTTCACATGATCGTTTTGCATCTCCTAGAAAACACGTCGTTCCTCTTTTTCTTTTCCTCCCGAGAGAGAGAGAGAGAGAGAGAGAGAGAGAGAGAGAGAGAGAGAAAGAGAAGGACACAGAGAAAAAATTTTCTACCCAGTGGAAATTATACGCTTCACAGTTACCTAGTTCGCATGCGAATTAATTTATTTCTTCTTGCCCGAATAAAGTAATATCCTCACCGGAGGCGTAACAATCAGCTGCAACTCTAATTGTTGTTTAATCAGATTTCGTCCGGATGTTCGCAATAAATTTTGTAAGACACACATGTACTGCAATAAGTTTTTACAACTTATTATTATTACGGAATTATTCGTTCAGTCGGAAAAAAATAATTTATCAATGATGACAAAGTCGCGTGACGGGATGTAATATGATCTAATGTATGTAACACGCACATTCGGCTCAACTTTTAAAAGAAGATCGTACGAGCGCCCTTCCATAATTGGCTTAATTTTTCTTGATCACTTTAATTGCGTTCTACAGCTCAACAATGGAAGACTACTTTCGACTTGATTGATATGAAGGATTCACGGCGTTCGTTCGCTGTTTTAACTCAAAGTTTGATTTCGAAATTAAACATTTTGTCATTCGGAACGAACAAAGTTTGACGTTTAATCTTCACTAGACCGAATATTCCGAATGTTTAATCTCCAAAAGAGCATTTTAAAGTACATAAAGAGTCTATCTTGTGAAAATTTAAATTGATATAAATTTTTCACCGCAATCGTTTAAAAGCAATATATTTCCATATTTTTACGTCCATTTTTTTAAATCTCAAATATCACAACAACAAAAAATCAACTGTTTAAAAATAAATCGCATTATCACGTTTAGTATCTTCTTCCAAAGAAATATTTGCTGTTGCATCAAGGAGAATAAATGACAATAACCTCCGTGAGCAATATTCTAATGGCATTATACAACTACGCAAGACAGCGTAATTTCAAGAGCCGTACGGAGAAATTACATCGCGTATGTAGAAGCGCTTTGTAACAAGTTCTTCGCAATTCTCGTTAATGTCATTGCACTTTTCACAATGACTCCACTTTAGATTACGCGAGTGTATGTATGTATACGAGCCATATTGTCGAGCGGCCACCCCATACACCCTCCTTTTCGCCCGGTTTCTGCCTGGTATTGTACTTGTTACTGCATCCGACGTACATTCGGTTTTGCAGGACACTTCTATCTTTGTTCTATCTCCATTATACACGGAACGCGCCAATGATGCGCGATGTCGCGAACTTGTAATGAATTTTCAATTGTGCTTTACGAGCCTACCGATATGACACTTCATACCGGTTGTACCATTGTTAGCTGATTGACTTTATCACGACCGCGGCCAGATGTTAACCGGTCCCACACGCTCTTGCACGCTTCGAAACGCGGCGTTTATCTGCAAGTGAATGAAGAATGTCTATTATTATACGGCATATACACGTCGCAAAGTTTTGAATGCCCGTATCGAATTCCCGTTTTTCTTTCACATCTGTGAGGTCTTGTTTCGGTATTCGCGACGCGCGTCATCAATTAAACCGCGTAGATCGAAACGTACGTAAAATTGAACGCGATTTTGTTTGTGAAGATAGACAAGCGCTCCATAGTCTCGGAAGCGAAACACGAATCGTTGGCTGTGTATCGGCTGTGTATGACGAGATAGTTGCTCCGGAATTTCATCACACATATTTGCAATCCACAGACAATGCGCCGCTCATATTGGACTCCGAGACATAAATACGTACAACAGTACAGCTACACAGAGGCTGCAAAGCGAGATCAAATGAAATGGCAATACGCCCGTCTCTGCGAAGAGAGTTTTATATAATTTATTTCATTGTGCGCATACACACGCGCGCGCGCGCGTACGCGCACATATTCCCTCATAATCCAGCAGCACGAGGTATAAAAGACACAGCATATTTTTTTGTACGTGAGAGATAGCGGCTGGCGTATAATAACTGATAAACATTATTCAGCAGCAGATATTCCACATTCGCGTGTTAGAATTTAAAACAATTTTACAGCACATATAAACGCGAATAATATTATCATCCAATTTCGCGTATGTCAAAATTTGTGTAAAATATTTAACATCTCAGATATAGTTTTTTTTACGTATTCTACTCCGTGATTACGTTCCGATCTAAATACAGTATTGCTAAATATTGCACATTAATTGATGGGAAAATTAATATAAAAAAATTAATATAAAAATTAATATAAAAAAAAACTTAATACACACGTTTGTAGCGCGACAGGCGTAACAGCCTAGCCAGCTATTAACTTGAAACGAACGGTATGTATGCAAAGTGCAACACAACAATTGCGGGACTGTAAGGGAACAACATCGGCGAGCGATGCTACACGCAGATCGTCTTAAGTCGTAACACGTTTCTCGCCGCCGCTGCGGCGATTTCGAGATTGGCCCGCTACCGTAATCTCGCAGTTTATGGCGGGGTTAACGTTATTAACGTCTCGCGGGACGACGACACGATCTGGGGCGTCCGCAATCTGCGGATCCCTTTCAACCGGGATCGTGTAGTCGGCGCTTTTATCCGCCGCTATGATCTACTTATTCTGTTTCATACATACTGGATAAACTCCACTGTTACAGGCTGCGCACCGCAGTCGTTTATCACTACTCCCGGCTTCCGCGTTTCAGACAACGTTTTCACAGAGAACATACCGAAACGCTTAACACCGTAAAATACGAAAGCGGAGATTACGTCTAAACATCGGTACGCACACAGACAAACGTGTACCAAAAGTGCGCTTAATTACATAAGTGCGCGTCTTTAAATCACGTGTGAGAAAAACATTTATATTTCTTTTGTACTTCGCACAAAAATCCAAAGTTTGCTTTGATAGATTACACACGAGTATTAAAAAATACACTTTATACTCGAATTTTAAAATAAAAGTCTTCAGTTTTCGACGAATAAACTTTTCTCTTCGCAAGCGTTGAAACGAAAATTTCAATACATCAAGATCGTTATTAATATTTTAAATGAACCGTCGCGCAAATCCACACGTATATCAAATCGATTCTGAATTTCTTTGAATTATCACGCTCGACCTGATTTCTATCATCGTACGACGACATTTTCGCGGTTTCACAGACGTTAGCGACCTAACGTCATTATCATTCCGCGAAGCGACTCCTGAGACGGGCGCGCGCGCGCGCGCGCAACCAACCTCTTTCATCTAAAATTCTAGCTACCCGACGTTTATCCAGCACATTATCTATTTATACCGATGCGCGCGGACTCCCTCTCCCTTTTCCGTCGCCTTTTCCCGCTACACCGTCTCTTCGTTGCAAGATGAGAGCGGGATTTCAGAAGCGCGAGCAGCAGCAGCAGCAGAAGCGCGCGGTTTACACCCCGCCACAGCGAGGAAATTTTCGAGCCACGTTTCCTGTCATTGGGAAACGTCGTGCCGGCGAAAGGCCTGCATTAATCATGAGCCTCGAATCCGGCCGCCGCCGCGCGGCGAACCGAGCACGCCCAAAAAGCAATTCCTAGTCGTTTATTATCCTTTGTAACGAGAAACGCCCGAAAGTCCTCTCCGCGAGAAGATTTTCGATACAACATCATATCGCGATATTGTGATCGTGCGGTATAACGCATACGTTATGCGGATATATATTTTAAAGAGAAATTTGAGAGATTTTGTCATACACGAAACGTCGCTCGCGCGCGCGACACTTAAAATAGAACGTCGTAGAGAGAATTTTCACAGAAGCAATTCCTCAATGTGTGCGCGAACGTGCACGGTGTTTCTTGTATAAATAACATATTTGCTCGTCGCGTAAATGGCGTCTCACGTGAATGCTTTTTAGTAAATTTTCTCGCGTTGTTATATCCTCAACTCATTATTCAACGGGCGACGGATGTTAAAATTCCAGTTGCCGAACTCTCGAGTTTTGTTTTATTGCCGTAATATGCGGCGTTGTAGAAATTGATTGCGCGGCCACATGCAAGATTTATCAAGCAGGCGTAAGAAGTTGCACAAACCACCGTAGGTACGTATGTATGTATGTACGGTCAAGAGTTTCCGGCAAAAATGCGAACCAGTACAGAATCGCCGAAGTTTACGGAAGTAGGAATTTGATGAAGAGCTTGTTTCGTTTACGCTTGCTTGTTCGCCGCGCGATTCCTTCCTGCGCGTCCGTCGCTCTTTTCGCTCTCTGCCGTCTGTACTTTCAACCCCCACCGATATTGATCGGCCCCGATGTGGCGGTACCGTGCGCGGTCGTTACTTTGTACCCATGTAGGGAGAAAGAGAGAGAGAGAGAGATGTGGCGTAGCGACGAAATTGTAATTCGATACACAATAAAACATTATCTTTTTAATGTGTAATTTTATCGAAAAGTAATTTTCTTGTTTAAAATTTCGTGTGGAAATTCTACTTTTTGTTCTAAATAGAAAAAAAAATAAATTGAAACTTTTTCTGAATTAAAATTCTCTGTCGTAGCGAAATGTATTGTATTTCAATTTTATCGCATTTTCTCCGTATTATTTTTTTCGTAAAAACAAAAGTCAAATTGCAGAATGTGAAATGTGTGTAAAAAGCGCGAAACAAGTGGTAATTTCGATTTGCCGATACACGCTGGTGTATATTAGCATAAGTGCAAAGTACTCTGGACTATAAGTAACTTCATAACAACTGCGTGACTGCGATATAAAATGAGGTAGCTCTAACCAGAGTTACGTTAGATGTATCAGATGTTCTATCGTCATCGCAGTATATACTTTTAATGGCAGTTTTTTTTCTTGTGAAGTTTGATGAGCCGCAGTTTATCACAGAGAGAAGTTATAAAAACATTTAGTTTATATATATATATTTGTTTACTTATATTTATGTCATCGCGCACATATATTGAGATAGTAAACACGTTACTGCTGTTAGCTGAAAATATGATACAATTAACAATAGGAAAAAAAAAAAAAACACAGTAGCGCAATATGAATTATCAGAAATACGTCAGTTTTTTCTTTCGCTTTAGTAACGTAATGACGCGTATTTTTCAAGTGCCACGGTACTTGGTCGCATCTTCCATTTCGGAGAGAGCGTGGCGAGCTTCGATTCAATTTCAGCGTTCCAGACTGTGGACAGGCGGAGAATCCGGAAATGTGCAGAGAGGGAGGGAGGGAGGGAGGGATTTAGTGGAAGGGAACGAAATGTAAGAGGTTAATTGGAACAGATAACTGCGTCTGCGTGTGTCGATGTGCTTCCCTTCCGCCCCTTTTTCTCTTTTTCTCTTTCTCGTCCTTCTTTATCGCGTCTCTCCGGCACTACCCTACACAGCCTCTCTCGTCTCTCTTTTACCAGTCCTCGGTCACATTTTATCCGGAGACTCTTCGTTTCTTTTTCATCTCCTGTCGTGCAGTTCGTCCTAACCGAATCCGGGCAGTTACTTCTTTACGTGCGCCGAAGTAAGCGTTTTCTTCCGCTCGCGCCGTGGTTACTTGTCATTAACGGCTCCATCTTGAGGCTGTATCGCCGCTGAGAGTGCACAGGCGCACGTATTTATTTACATTAAGATACGTAATGCCAAAATATACACGAATGTCGACTCGCAAACACCGAGATAAAGATAGATCTGCGAAGAAGATAGGTTGAGATAAGAGCAAGAAGAGACGCAGCATGTGTCTTCTTCGCGGTGGAGAAGACATGCGGATGATGTTCAAATCGGTCTATCGCTTATCGCAATATAACTTATGCAATATCCCAATGCCAATTTGCTCTTTATTGCTAGATTTTATTCAGTCCGCACTGAATGTTACAGCCGTGAAAATAAAATAAGAACAGAAAGATAATATCTTAGATATTTTCCTAACGGCTAATTATGGCAACGAAAGAAATCACGTCGTCTCGGACACGCTGCTTCTAGAAGCAGCAAAAGGCGCGCGGAGTTGTTGAGTTAAAGCGTATATCGTCGGTGGTTTAGAACGTCGCAGACTCGACCGGTCGTTGCGAGGCGATGAATTACTTATAACCACCTTGATCTCGCGCGCGCGCGCGCGTTACACACCCGCGCCCGTCTCTCCGCTCGTACTCTTTTATCTTCTCAGTCTGGTTACCGTTGAGCGGTGTGTATCTTGAGAACTGTGCGTCTGCAGGGTATATAAATATCGCGCATTCATAAGCAGCCGGTGACGGTTACTCATCGCGAGATCACACACGCACACACGTACACACTCTAATGGTCGTCGATTTCTCTCTCATGCTTTGCTCAATGACCAAACTTCTCATTTTTTTTTTTTTCAAGTTAAAATTGTCACTTTAAATTGCTTGAATATTTACATGCCGTATGTGCTTAGTTAACACACAAAATTTCCATCAGAACTTGTTATTTGATATTTTTAAATATACAAATATTAATCTTGAAAGCATTGATTAGAGAAGCAGGGCATTTCACGTAGCGTAAAAGCTGATCATCGACGATGCGTGGTCATCGCAATGTCAATGTTTGATGTTTTCGATGAATGATGGATTACACACGGACAGAATGGCGGGTCTTTTTGACGAAGGGGATGATCGCTCGACTTGCGATCGTATGTCTCAACGCTCGGACTCTCAGACGTACTCTATCATTACACACGGCGAAGTGTTCATAGGCTGACTGTGTAAGTAGCGATCAGTGAGGTTGTGCGAAAGTTTCTTGTCGCGATCTATATATTCACCTAAGCTATAACTTAGTTCCAAGTAAGCGGTATTTCTTTCTTTTTTCTGTTATAGCGAATAAAAAAAAGACTCTTCGATAGAGCTCGCGTGACGCAAATTAATTTAAGCTATAGTCCGCGAAGTACTTAGAAGACAATATGATGACAAAACTTTCACTGGCAATGTCAGAATGCTCATTAAATTGCTATCGGCGAGAAGAAAACCAACGCATATACGGGATCAAGAACTAAAACTGATCGACGTCTTTCTCGACAAAAGAAAATTTAGATGAAGTTTCAAAATACGACTTATATCGCCAGATTTGATAGAACTTTTTTGCGAACCTCGCGAGCCAAGATAAAAATTCTGTGAAGCGCATTTTTGGCGACTTGTACGAGAAGGCTAGTTGTTTCATTCAGAAACTGTGAATGTAGTTTCCCGAAAAAAAAAGTTTATTCTTCCATGAAATATTACTGTGGTTGAAAAATTTTATTTGATCGCGCTCCGCGTTCTTCATTGGCAGATAAAATAGTCGTTGACCCAACTACGTACAAAATACTTTTTTTATAAAAACTCCAAGGACACACAAGACAAACAAAATAGCAAATCAAAGAATAGAGCGGCACGATCGCAGTAATCAAATATCAGATGCGTGACTGGATGCGGTCCTTCGTCTCTCCGAGAGTTTCTTTTTTCGACGAAGACGAAGGACGATCGTCGGAAAAACGTAATCTCGCGGAAAAATATGTCGACCGTAGTCCAGAATAGAAATGGTCGGCTCCTCGCAGGCGGAATGGCGAAGAGAGACGACTTAATCGGATTCCTGAATACTTATATAAGACATGAAACGTTAAACAGCATCATTCAGTGTCCAATCGTCTTTGCCTTTCATTCGACGATCTTCCGGAAAATTCCTATCTGCGCTGCTAGCTCATTGAGGTACTCGCGCCCGGTCTGTACCGCCTAACAAGAGGAGTTTACAGAAAGGTCCCCTAGCTAGTAGCAAGGCGCAGACATTGCCGATAATAAGGAGATTGCCTCTAAATTACGAAGTCCGTTGCAGACGGGCCCGCGTTAAATGTCTCTCTCAGCGACAGAACAGAACACAGTCGCCGGAATCGGGTTCCGTAGTCGGCGGGCGGTCCCTGTCTCTACGTATTCCTCGTTCGCATCCGCTAAAGAGACAGAGTGACTGAAAGCGAGAGAGAGAGAGAGAGAGATTTTGTTTCCATCTTTGCCGCGAATAGAGATCCAGAGGCGTAGCTTTCGATCTAAGCCCCGACAAGTTAACGGAATCCAGAGATCTTGAGAAAGAGCACTTCTTGCTACGCCGATGAACAGAGAAAAGGAAGCGAGCGAGCGAGAGCAAGTAGCGCTCGTTTGACCTCCGATTGTCAGTCAAAAAGCTGGGAGGAGTCACGCGCTTATCCTCCGGATAATTAATTGCATAATTAAAAGAAAGTTAATCCGGACCGGTTTACGCTCGCTGCGTAAACAGACGAGGGATCCAATGACGCGGTGGAAATTGGAGAGTGCAAGGGAGGGAAGGAGAAAGGGAGAATGAAAAACACCGCGGACACACACACATGTGCGCACATCCGCAAAGAGACCACGAGTAATTTAACGCCCGATGAGATTTATTAAAATTTGTTTCGGATAGAGCCATGATGCGGGTACGGGCGCGTCGCACACACGCGCCCACACATCGGACTAAATGGTCTTTTGTATGTCAACGAGCGTGAGCATGTTGCCAAGCCGCTGATAAAGTCCGTAACCCATTATCGGCATTAACGCAATGCTGCACTTTCGAAAATATAGCACACAATGGAAGATTATCTACCGACGTTTCGCGCACGCGCGTTCAAGGGACCGGTTCTTTGTGCAGTGTGCGCGAGCGAGGAAAATTAATTAATTAATTCTCCGAGGACGTCGAAGCTGACGCAAGACCGATAAGAAAGCTGATAGAATAATGTAGCATCTCACTGTGTTTAATACGCCGGAGTAATTAATTTGCTCCGAAAGAGTCGTTCGCCTTTGTACCGATACAAAAGGTATTAGAGGCCGGGCGACGTTTGTCTGGAAAAATCGTACGAGAAAGAAGACGTAAAAGGTTCGCAGCAGTTCTTCGGGTGACAGATAGTTTTCAGATAGCGCGGAAAACGGAGGACGCGCGTACATGTAAAGTTTTCAATAAAAAATAAAAAATAAAAAATAAAAAAGCGGCCGATAATCTCAACGTTATGTGAAATTTATATCGGGATAACATGCGTGTGAGAAAATTCCGCAACAGAGAGGTGTAAAATTATGCGCAAAGAAAAGAACGTATCATTTTTCGCAGCGAAAGGCATAAATGCCATTTAATAAAACGGAGACGTTAAATTGTACGTTTCGTCCAATAGAAAAATCAGACACAGCAGTTTTAAATGCAGACAGTGATAAAGAGACTGTATTATTGCCTTCAAAATGTAAAGAACAAAGACAACGTTTCGCATAAAGGCTATATACTGTGCACATTTCCTTTCTGTTTCGCTCTCTTCTTTCTCTCTCTCTCTCTCTCTCTCTGGAACGCGACAACTAACGTTTATTTAAATAAAAAAATTAAGAAATATTAATGAGTCGTTTAAATGTGGTCACATTGCACAGAGACGTGTCTGCAAAAGTAACTTCCTCGTTCTTTATCCCGCCTGTTTTTCTATTAGAGGAAAAGTACATATTAGGTGCAAGCTACTCGGACGGAGTAAATGCGGAAAAGCGAATCAAAAACCGATTCGTTCGAGTCACTTGAACAACGCTGGATGTTATTCGGCGAGTGTGTGGTGAGAGTGAAAAATGTGCGACGGTCAACGGGAGAAACCTTCGGACCAAGGTGGAATCGCTCCCTCTGCAGGGTTGGCGAGAGAAGGGATGGAAAAGTACATAGAGGACAAGATAGAGAGACAGAAGGAGGAAGGGAACGCGTCAATAAGGACAGGATACGGAGTGGTTTAAAAGCGATGGTAAAAGCGCGGGCGAGATATCCGAGCGGGTAACACCGACATGTTTGGGACGATGCTGGTTCGCACAAAGGACGAAGAAAAAGAAAAAGTGACAGTGGCGAGGAAGCTGAAGGAGAACGAAGAGAGACGAATGTAGCAACGCGGAAAAAGGAAGAAAATAGAAGGGATGGAAAGGGTGTGGAACGAAGAGGAGCGATTTGTAGAAGCGTATAGTTGTAAGCGAAAGATACGAGACGCGCGCGCGCACGAAAGCTACGAACGAGAACACCCGGACTGGGTGTAAATTTTCGGTTAGGTAAGAGGTAGAGTCGAGAAGGGAAGTAACGGCGGTGGAAGCGATGCGCCACACACGAACTGATGTCCCTTGAGGTCAGCCTAGCGTGACTACCTATCAATTGCCGAGACTGCGTCTGAGCCGCGCGAGTGAGTGAAGCGACGGCGTGTATACGTGTGTGTGTATACTCGCTTCGATATTCCGGAAGTACTCCCGACGTCGAGAGATTCGCCGCAAATACGCTCGAAGGAGAGGGGTGGTAATGCAGTTACGCATACACCCGACCCTCCGTAATTTTCGAATTCTTACCCTTATTCCTGGTCTTGTGAGTTGTTTCAAAAATTGTTGCGAGACAAACGCGCTGTTATTCGCAACGGGCAAATGAAGAATTTCGTTACTGCATCTTCCGATTGTGCCTCGCGCATTCCTTTCATATTCAGCCTCGCGTGAAACGTTAAAGGGCACCGCATACCGGGCGTTTCAACAAACGCGCGTATAATAAATCGTCGTAACGTGGCGACAAAACCTGAATTCGCAGCTACCGCGTCGCAATTTTACCAGCGTGAAGGTTGATCGATGTGCTCTTGTACATTCCCGCAATTAACGCATATTCGTCTTGGAAATCAACCTCCCCGTGTTCGTCGGTTTCTTGCACGCGTCATCAAAAGCAACGGGTATAATAAAGCGTTTCCGACCCCTCGAATTGTCGCGCGGTTAATTCCGTTTCGTCTTAACGGACTTGTAACAGGAAACGAAGCCTATCCCGAAAGACGCGGGCGGTTTGCGGCGCTTTTCCGGAATTGCCGTCTCCCACGAATTGCAACGCGCGTTCAGGGACTTCCCTCTCGCTTTTGACGAAGCGGGGCAAATAAATGCGAGGCGAGGGTGTTGTTTACACGTTCTCGGCTTTTCGAGTTCCCCTTTCAAGGAGACACATCTTGTCTCTTACCGAGCAGCCCGACATATGGCGCGATAACATATCTCAGAACAGAAACTGCGTTCAGTTTGTCTTCGTGCATCAATTCACGGCAGACGGGTTTGCCTCGTGCGATGAGTGACGATGTGTTTTCACTGCGCACGCGAAACGGTGTTGCTAATAACCGTATCGCAACGAGCTGATCTTGCTAATTAATGGTGACGCGGAGCATTACGCTAGCACGCGTCGAGACCGCGAGGCGAAGTCGAGCCGGATCGATCGTTACCAGCTTCGAATCCAGTGGGAATTTCGATGTTGCCATGGCTCTTTTTGTTTACGACATCAGCGCTGTGAGAGAGGGAGAGAGAAAGAGAGAAGAACGGAAGTGGTTGCGCTTGCATCCCTCGAGTATTCCGAGCAACTTTCATTTAGAAGACGATGGGTTTTAGGTCAAGTGAAACTCTGAAGATGGCATGTCTCTGATATTGAATATGACCTTTATAATGAAGTCGTTCGAGTGGGTATAAAAAAGTTTCTATCTTTTAATAGGCGAAAGAATTGATTGTAATTCCTTAGAAGGAATGCCGGTGAGTTGGAGTGTACACTTTGTGTGTACTTGACATAAAGTTTTTTTTCTCAAGGAAATAATTGCTCGAGATATTATTTCCGTTAGCTAAAAACGATAAATTGCGCTCGCATTATATTCGGCGCAAAATATATCTTATTGATATTCTTTACGTTTTGTGTGACATTTTTTTGTTCGATTTATGCAGCCCCTATATCTATATATATATATATTATCGCGAGTCTAAGCAATGTGTAAATATGATTGACGGAATATATTATCTCTACTATTATATCCGGGATACATTGTATAAAGAAAAATTATGCGAGAACTCACAATCAGCCAGAACACGATTTGTCACGCCGATGTATCGAACGTGTTCGCCGCGCGCCGCGCATAGAGAAATATCATCGGTGTACCAATATCCCGGTAAGTGGAATATTCCGGTGGGAAGAGAAGTCGTACCATCGCTCATCCATGTGGCGTAACATAGAATGTAAAACCCTTATCTCTACCGAGAGAATTCTCCGTGCACTTTCCTTCTCTCTCTCTCTCTCTTTCTCTCTCTCTTTCGTGCGAAAAGTACCTATCGTCCCCTCGCGACCCTCTCGCCGTCCCACCCTCATATCGTGAAAAACCGCTGCGTCTCCGGCGTTGCGCTACAGTCGGCTAATATCGAACGATGGAAATCGCTCGCCCATCTCTCCAAGATCCTCCTCTCGCGACATTCTCTCTCTCTCTCTCACTCGGCGTCTCCGCTCGCATTTCACCGATGCGGAAGCAGTTTAGGATATTATGGAAATACGATTTCCATTCTTTACGCTGCCTACCCGCGCAACGGAAGAAGCTCGCTCCGCTTCTCCGATCGCTTGTCTCCGCGCGCGCGCTGCGTCATCGTTCACAACAAGCGGCGTCGCGCATCGCTCGCATTACATCCGCCAATAAGCTCTCCGAGCGAATACGTATCGAGATTACGGGACGAACGGCAAACAATAGGTGCCTTCGCGTGTTCCCCAGCGTGTATGCGAATAAGAATCTCGACGTTGGGCAACATGGGCAAAGTGGTGGAAAGGCAACCAACCGAGGCGGTCGTACTCTCCAGCTAGAGAGAAAACCGGGGCACAAATAGTCGAGAGACGTAGCTGCACTCACGAAAGAGATAAAAGATAGACAGTGACGCCGCGGGAGAGAAGCGAAAAAGCGCTACCGAAGGTGGAAAAACGCGAGGACGGAAAACGGAACGAAACGAGAAAGAACGGTTCGCGGCGGAAGTGACAAAGCGCGACGATGAGAGGAAGAGGAAGAGAGAGAGAGAGAGAGAGAAAAGTGAAGTTACGAGAGAATGGGAGGAGAATCAGCGGAGGTACAGCTATAGCGAGTAGTTGTTGGTAGGACAGGGTGATGCATGGCTATGGGGTCGCTTGCTTCACCGCGAAATGTCGGCGCCGTGCAGCCGCCCCGCGCCCGCTGCCTTTTACATACTCGACGTACTCTCTCTCTCGAGTCACCCTCCTCCCCCCGTCTCTTCACTCTCTCCTTTTTCCGTCGTCTTTCTCGTCCATGCTCCTTCGCCGCCCTCGCTACGGCTTCCTCTCCTCGGATATCACCTTGTTTGCCGTTTCCGCGGCGGGCCGTTGCGTCGTCGCGTGCGCTTGCCTTACTTCACGTACACGTTACTCTCTCTCTCTCTCTCTTCCCGCCCCGTGCGTGTATTATATCGATCGCGCGCTCTCGCCCTCTCTCGCACATATCGCGCGATATCGCATATCGCGTTGCATTTCGTCTCACGAGTCTCGTTCGCGCGACGACAACAGAATCCGTCGGATTACACCGTGTGTTTTCTACGAGCCGCGGCAAACCGCGCTTGCCGGCATTAACGCGCGCGGATTTCCGGACCGCTTTGATTGCTCTTGAGGGAAGAAGGGAAGGCTCGGAGTGTGTGGACCGGGTTTTCCCGGTTCTAGACGTTGCTACTTTCGTCGCCTATTTGCTTTGTGCCGCTCGCGGCTACGGAGACAGACGTTTTCCTTCCTTCCCCGCCTTGCATATTTTGCACCGCTCATCAAGCCACGGTAAAGGGCGCGGTGAAACCTCCAAGAGGTTTCTCAGAGACATTATGACGTTCCGACGCGAATGCACTTGTGTGAATGCGTGCGTATGTATGTGTGTGTGTGCGTGCAGTTACAATGGAGGCGCGGTCGGACCGCTTTGCGTTAATTTTAATTACGGTGTGCCGCGTGAATTTATGCGCCACTTTGCATACTTCACGGGCGTTACTGTAGAATTGGGAAGGTCTCAGGATACGTGCTCGGCGATACGAATACATACACACACACACACACACACTGCGGTATATTTCAGTCGCGCTCGTTATCGCGTGGCGAACAGGTTGTTGGCCGCGCCGAAATGACGCGACATCAGAAACCGAGCTTTCCCGGAGAATCCCGGCGCTTTCCAATATTTCGAGAAAACAATATAGATGTTATCCTCAAATTGCATCGTTGCTGCTCGCGAGTCCTTCGATGCACCTTCCGGTCGTTCGGTATCGATCGTAAGGTGTATATAAGGCGCAACCTATAAAACCAAGACGCGCGGGCTTGTCCACGAGAATACACAGAGAACGGCGGAGATTACGTTCGACGTTCTGTGTGTGGGCAAGGCGCTTCGATTTTTCGCAGTTAGATCTGAAAATCGAATATCAGACGCCGAGAGAAAAGAAAAGATGACGACGAGAAAGACGGGGCCCACGAACTTGTCATGTCGAATGCGGGTCAACACAGAGCCCGCAACGACATCCGAAATATAAACGAACCTCGACGAATTGACGGAGATGGAATTAATGACAGATCGTTTCGACGCGCACACTGATATCGATCGGTCCTCAATGGGTGCACAGTATTAATTTAAAACAGCGAATTTGAATAATAAATACGAATAACGTCGCCGTTAGTCAATTGAATCTGGTTTTTTTTTTTTTAATGAACGTCGTTATTTGCCGAAACGTCATAATAGAAATTTAAACGGGGAAAGTATCGAATACTCTGGAAGTAGCATCTTCATCGCGAACGACGAGAAAATACTGGTAAATTAAAATTTCGATACGCGCGGATTGATTTTGGACAATACCATTGTAAATTGAGCGAATCTTGCAAAATAAATCAGATTGATCGAGTAGTTTTCGACTAGTTTTCACGAAAGTGACAGTTTTCATACAATTAGCTCGCGGACATTCCGCGAGCATTCTTGGTCGAAAAAGGTAATAATAAAATTTCTCGTACGACCAATCGCATTGAATCGTCGTCAATCGTCAACAACTCCCGACAACGCAATTCGGGATGCAACACATGTTCTTACCGAACGTGACGTCGTGGTAACGGCGGCGGTACCGGGCTGTGAAAATTATCCATCATCGAGTACGCGTTGTGCTCGACGGACTTGTGATCGAGGCCCTCGAGATGATCGAGACGCAGGAGCTCGGCTTCCCGCGGCGAGTGCAGCTCACAATGGGCTACGTGTAGCAACGGTCTCAGGGAAGAACCGCCTTCGCATCGTTGCTGCCGCGAAGGCGGCCTTGCCACCTGACGGTCTAAAGCACCACCATCCGTGGTGTGATGCTCGTCGCCCCAGACTTCGAATTCACCGGCCGCCGAGTAATCGCCGAATCCACCGTTGCCCTTCACTGTTGCGCACTTATTAGCACCCTCGAGGGCGAGCCTAGGGCAGGAGGAACCCCTGCCACTTGGTTCGCCTTGCGCCGCGTTCTCGCGTCGCTTCTCCTCTTTCCGGCGATACTTGACGAAATACTCCTTGGTTGGTAAGGAGAATGACAGGCTGTCACGACGGTTGGATCGTCGGGGTGTCAGATTTCCGCCGAGCGACACAGGTTCGGCATCCAAGTTCCGCGACAAGGCAGTTCTCTCGCAGTTTCCTCCTCGTTTCCTTCGATATGATCGTTTCTACGATCGCGTGTCGCGTCAAAAGATATAGCACGGCACCACCGTACGTGGTGTGTTGTCGTCCTTCGAGGTGACGCGTTGAGCGAACTCGCTACAGTCACGTTTGCGAGTTCATTGATCCTGGACGTTCACGGGTGAACGCTTGGCGGGCTTGGCTCCGCAGGGACTCAGGACGCGCAGGAGTCGTTTAATGTTAAACACATTCCACGTCCGCGCACAGGAGATCGAAGGAAGAGAAAGAGAGAGCGAGAGAACGAGAGAAAATGTGTATGTGTGTGTGTGTGTGTGTGTGCACGAAGGGTGCTGTGCAGACTCCGTGCTACTCGCTTCGTGCGGCCGGCGGGCACGACGACAGGGGGAGAAACTCGCGTACGCAAACTTTGTTATCGATCTGTCAACGCCAGCGAGAAAGTTCAACTTCCGCCCGCGAGCGATGTTCGACACGGCGATTCAGCGTGGCCCGAACTTGGCGTTTCTCCTCGTGCGATTTCTGCCAACGCTCTCCGAACGTGCTCCGAATCGCGAACGGGAGCGGTGTGTCTTATACCCGATGTTTCATTCACCAATATACAGAGAGAGAGAGAGAGCTTCACCGTGGTACTCCAAAAAACTCACGACACACTCCACCAAGAAAAAAAAAAAGCACCACTAACTCGATCGACTGCGTAATTTCATCACTCAGTCACTTAGACGCGAGAAGTATTATTGAATCTCCCCGTGGAAGTGACGCGGCGTGCCCTCTTCGGAAACTGTTGTAGTCGCCGAATGATATCGCGCGAGAGCGTGGCTTTCAGCCTGATGGAGTCGCGCGCACAACAAATTCCGACACACGTCAAAGGGAAACACGTTCGGCACGCAAAGCTCACGTCGGAGAATTCAATCTGCACGTTTCAGAAGAACTGTGCGATCAGCCGCACTCTCTGTGTGAACGCGCGAGTATTCTCTTAGCTATGAGCACCGTCGGTGCTCGAAAACTAATTGGGTCAGCGGGCCGAGAACCGCACACACAAATCCTGCGCGGAGAGTGTGGAGCTGAAACTCCAGTCCTGAAAATCCCCGGGCTTTACGCGAAACGGACGTAGGAAAGAACTTTCGCGGCTGTCCTTTCGACTTTCTGCCAGGTCGCGATCGTTGAGTTCTTTTCAGATCCGCACGTTAAGTTGCGTTCCGTTATTTCGTTGCCAAAGTGTCACGTTATCTCGACCGTTTGTTGTTGATCCTCCGAGAGCTCCGAAGTGTGTCGACTTTCAGTTGTCGACTTTTGCGGAAGAATCGCCGACTGTAGACTCGCAACGTCTCATGAGAACGCCTCTGTCAACTCGAGTGTCAACTCTTACAATTCCGACGGCATGTGATTTGTCTGCAGTACCAGGTCATCGAAGAAATTTACGTTGATCTTGCCCGGCGATCGGACACAATGTCAAAGCAGGAAATCTTCAATCCCGGCTAATCGCGAAGAAGACACTGTGCGTGACTATTCGACTGCGAATGAGGAATACGCTCCGCACGCTCGACGGCACAAGACGACGACACGAACGAAGCAACTACGGATCAAAGACTGAAAGGGTCGACGACGCCGCAACGCCCGGCACGAAATGACACTGAACGTCCCCACCATCAGCGAGGCCAGATTCGGCGCGTGCGCCCACGCGCTTCACCAACCCTCTCTTCCCTTCGAACCGCTGACTTACCCCTCGTTTCGGAGTTGCAACCCTCGTGAGGGCTAACCGTAGCGCCGCCACACGGAGGGTTCAGATCACTACTCGAATCGTTCGCTCTTGGTGATGCGCCTTCAACAAGGGTCGCGCTGGGATAGTCGATATAGCGCGAATATACATTTCCAGTATGACACGTAAAAACATCGAGACAGAAGATCCGCTTTTCTAATATACTCGTCGAATATTGTCCATCCAGATATCAAGCTGCAATATTTTTCACTCCATAAATGTCAAAATATTATTTTTATCATCAAATTATTTAACTCTGTCGAAAACTGATGTCGTTTTTTTAAATAAATAGTGAGAAGAGCGCGCACAAAATTTGTCACATGCACGATTTTAATCGCGTGTACTTAAGTGACGGGAAAAAGAAAAAATTGCAATTAAAGACAAGTGCAGTACGTATCAGATTTAATTCGATATCGCGTCGGTTCGTTCTGCTTGCATCTTGAAAGTACAAGTTTTCGAAATACGTAAAATACATGCGAACATATGTAATAGATGTGTGCACGTGTAATGCCACCCTTCTTGAGGCCAAACGGCGCAACACCGAGAAGAGAAATAGAAATGCGCGTGCGCCACGACGGGGAGATAAGCGTAGAGACGGGGGAAAGAGTAAGAGACAGAAACGCACGGCGGTGGACGTCGAGCACTTGTATTTTTGATTTGGGGTCAAAGATCGCGTCACCGCCATTCCGCTGATTTGTCGCGTTCTTAAATTAGTCGATATCCCGCGCGAATTTCGTTTTATTCTCACTCGGTTAAATAGCGCACTCGGTATTACTTTTATTCATTATTGGTGCGATATGTATAATCGTTGACGCTAAAATACATTGCAAAAAATATATCACTGATTGATGATTAATCGATTGCTTTTTATAAATGCAGCGTTTCACGCAGTTTCAACGTTGACAAACAAAAGTTTTGTGTTCTGAAATTGACAAGAAATTCTAATGTTTAATGTAGCAGATAATTATGAATATATTTTCTGGTGTGGTGCGCGCATATAACGATATAATGACATTTGAACGAAAGTGTATTATAAACGATAAATTCGTTATTTCCAATGTTTCATCCAACGCAGCGAGTTAAAATAGGAGTGTCAAGGTGTTATATTTCCGATGAAGATATTTTATGCAAAGCACTTGTGTGTGGAAATTAACTTTTTGAAATTTGTTTACCATATGTCTTGTAATACGGCGCTTCGTAGCGCGTTTAAAAAAACATTCTGTGTTGCAATCGATCAAACGATCGATGATACTCGAATTCTTTTTTACGAATCATTATGCACATGTACTCACTTCGCGGCTCGAAGATCATATTTTGGTAGAACCCGACAATCTCAAACACAGAGAAACCTCTCTAATGCACCGTGAAAAAAAAAAAAAAAAAACATTTCTCAGTAAGAGACACAGAGCGCGCAGAGGTTCATATAGAATCATCAGGCACTTTAATCGCCCGACACCACTTCGCTCCCTCTCCATACGCGGCTCGTGAGAGAGCGATCGGAAGGAAGTTTAATTATCTCTTCAGTACAGGTCGTTGATACTCGCGCCTGCGCGCACGTACACATACATGTAACGCAAATCCATAAATATATACGTAGGTATTCGTGCGTAAGCATCCGTTCAATGCGCGCGCGCTCGCGCGACACGCATGTTCGTGCGTCGCTTCGAGAGGAAGGAAGGAAGATGGATGGAGAAGTTGTATATTATTCCTCGCGCACATTCGCCAAAATTCACCTCGGTAGCGTTTACCCAACGTTTACCCTTTTAGTGGTGGTGACGGCGGCGGCGGCGGCGGCGGCGGCGGCGGCGGCGGCGGCGGCGGCGGCGGCGGCGGC